>PVJO010009482.1:0-69934 GCA_004026905.1 Hystrix cristata
GGGGGCAGTAGGGCGCCACCATGTCTGGCCTGGGTTCTACAAATCTCAAGCAAGATTACTAGTTAGGAAGTTTTATGTCTATGCTTCTGTTGTTTCTTTGCCCTGGAATTGCTGGTGCTGGCAGTTAATACTGTACTCATATAGGTGCAGTTTTCTTTCAAATTTAGACTCCCAAGCAAAGGTAAAGAAGATAAAAAGCAGCTCTCACTAAGCAGCCCAGTACCAACCAAGCTGTTATTGCAAGATCATTTCTTAATGCCTTTTGGTGTAAGGCACTGTGTTCAAATACCTAAATTAGTAGGTCAAAATTGTAGACACCTGAGAATTGAGACAAAGCAAGCTTATTGCCCAATTCTGTTAGAATTCATAGAACTGGTTCAGTAAAGAGAAACATGGGGCGGTCTGGCCACACAGTGTGCCCGGCCTGCTCTCCAGGATGCCAACTATTTTTGCAGAGATTCCAGGGAGAATTCAGTTGCTTCTCCTTACATCCCAGATAAATACAAATAATAAAGTTAAATCGAATGTTCTATCATATAACCTAAAAAAAAATCGCAAAATGTCTGTTAAGTTCATACTGGCTGGGCACAGTGGTACACCTATATACCTCAGCTATCTGGGAGGCTGAGGGAGGAGAATCCTGAATTTCAGCCTGGCATGGGCAACTTAGCAAGACCAACTTAGTAAGACCCTGTCTCAAAATAAAAAATGGGTTGGGGATGAAGCTTAATGGTAGAGCGCCTTGGGTTCAATTCCCAGTACCAAAAAGAAAAAAGAAGAAGAAGAGGAGGAGAAGGAGGAGGAGGAGGAGGAGGAGGAGGAGGAAGGAGCAGCACTGGGGAGGCTGAGGCAGGAGGAACAAGAGTTTAAGGTCACCTGGGCTACATAGTAAGACACTGACTCAAACAAACAAACAAGCCCATAATGTGTTACAGTGTGGTATAAAATTGCAGATTATCAGTATGTGAGGCTAAAACAGGAGGATTGCAAGTTTAAATCCCGTTTAAACAACTTAGGGAGACCCTGTCTCTAAATTTACAAATTTTAAAAAGAGTTGGGGCTGTAGCTCAGTGTGGAGGCCCTGGGTTCAATCCCAAGTACCCCCCCACACACACACACACAGAGCGCAGATTTAGAAGCCAGATTACTGTGTTCCTCTCCTTGCTCTGGCCTTTTCTTGGCCAGTGTCATCAAATCGGGCTTCATTTAAGTCTGAAAAGTGCCTGTAACACCAGGTCACGATGCAGAATGTGTGTCTTAGTCTGGCTCTCATTGAGCATGTCTGAAACCACCAGCGAGGTGGTCAGCAGCCTGGGAGCTGGCAGCAGGGATCCACCCACCTCTCGGTTCCGATTTCCTGCTTAAATGTGATAGTTTGAGAGAATTCGTTTCAGTTCTGTGAACCTCAGTTTTCTCCACAATCATAGTAATGACTTGAGGGAGGTGCACAATACCGATGGAGTAAGAAATACATATTTTGGTCTCCTTCCAGGATAACTGGCATGGAGATCCTGAAAACCGGGTAATTTTGCAGGTGTGATAAAAATGAAGGCCACAGAACGTGCTGCGTGTAGAGATTTGTTAATGGGAAAGTAGGCTTCGTGCTTGACGAAATCAAGAGAGAAGTATGAGGCGTGTGTCAAGGGTGACTCTTTAGAATATCAGCTAGAAAGATAGATTTGCCAAGAACGGCCTCCAGTTTCACTACAGGAAAAGCGATTCTGGAGTTTAAGATGCTGCAACAGAGAGGGGAATGCCCGAGAGTCCGTCCCTGGCGTAAACTGTGAAGTCTTCCAGCAAGCTGACCCCACATTCTCGTCCTCACCGTTACTGGTCCTGTGGGTGCCTGGTAGTTCAGGACCCATTAGATGCCCGCCGCCAGGTCTGCTTTGGAAGCGTGTTCGGTGGCACACTTCCCAGAACCGTTCCCCCGGTACCAAAAACCAGGTCCCTGCTGACACGGAGCTGTGGAATCCACTGCAGAGACACATGCCGGAAGGGAGCCAGGGCCCCAGGGCTCACTCAGTGGCGGGCGCTGTTTCTCCAGTGTGGGCAGCACCTGGGTGAGGTCGCGGGAACCCTCGTGTTCTCCTGTCTGTGCTCCTGAGTGGTCTACACTCGCCTCCTGCGCCACGTGCTCAGGGATGTTGTGATGGTGTTGGACACTCGGTGGAAATGCATCTGTTGTCCTTTCTGCTCCGCTCTAGGAAGAACTCACACAGGATGGATAGAGCCTCCCTCCTGTCAGGCCATTAGACTCTGGCTGATGTCACACAGGAAGTGGGTGCCCGTGTTCGGAAGCCGCACAGCGCTTTACCTTTGGGTGGGCGTAGCCCTCTCACAGACAGGAGTATAAAGGGTGGGTCAGCTGCAGTGGTACAAGGCTCTCCTCCGCTGTGGTCCAAGTTCCCCTCCTTCACCCAGACCAAGCCTGCAGGCCTGCACTCTCTCCCGCAGAGCAGTGCTTTGGCTCTAGGGCCAGAGATCAGTGTCTCGCCTTCTGTTCTCTGCCTTCCTCCGGCCCCTCCAAGTTCCACCCTGTCGCCTTGGAGGACAGGGACACTTGACTTCTCTCCACCCTCCTGGGATCTCTGACTGGGCTACAAATTATATTGACATACGAGAAATGAGTAGGAGAGAAACCATGTTAATTGCTTTCTCACACATGGACACTCCACAAAAATGTAAGACTCAAAGAAGGGTCAGATGACTGAGGCTTAAAGAGTATCCTGAGGACAAGAAAAGCGGGCACCTCCTGGGGGATATGGAGATAAATTCCAGGAGGGAGGGAAGGAAATGGGCAGTGGGCAACGGTTGCCTTGCTGTGCAGATAACAGGCTTTCAGGTGCCAGAAGCTGTCTGCAGGCTCTCTGCCAGGTACAGGTACTTTTACTGATGAACATTTCTCTTTGTTGATATCAATTCCCTTTACAAAAGGACAACTTTTCAGAGTAACTCATTTGTCCACTGCTTCTGAAAATAACCAGCTATTCATTAATATGCCAAAGAAATATTTTGGGGTGGCGTGTCCTGAGCCGCAAGAAACCCACCCCACCCTGCCAGCTGGGGTGCTTAGTTCTCAGGTGGGATCTAGTGGTCCCCCTCCCTGGGATCCTTATTGTAAACAATAAATTCGCAGGCTGTCCAGTACTGCCCAGGAGGCCGTGCCCCTCCTCTCTGCAGCTCCCTAAGCTCCCTCCTATACATTCTTGGTACTTGATTTCACTAGGACAAAATCAGCTGTCAGTGGTGCAAAGGCAAACACAGGGCTGGTGGGATCCCGGGGAGGATCCTGACACTCAGGGTCCCTTTCTGTCATAGGAGGAATCAGGTTTTAGTCTGTGGCTCCGGTGAGGTTTGTAAGGCCTCAGAGGAAGGTTGTCTCAGCCTTGTGGATCTCTTGTTGGGTCTAAGACACCCAGCGCCACCCCCGGGGAAAAAGAAAAGAAGAAAAGAAAAGAGAAACAGAGTGGTATGGTGGTGCATCCCAGTAATCCCAGCTCCTTTAGGAGGCAGAGGCAGGAAAAATGCAAATTCAAGGCCAGCCCGGGCAACTTATAGAGACAACGTCTAAAAATAAAAAATAAAAATAAAGATAAATGTTAGGTTGCCGCCAGGGTTTATTTACAGCTCAGGGTTACAGCTCAATTAGGTGCGCGGCCCAGGTCCACCGCCTGGGCGAACACTGGGGCAAGGTAATTGGCCCAGCAGGCCAGATTTATTACGTTTATTGCAGCCCAGCAGCAGGTCGGGGTCGGGTCACAGGTCGGCGCTACAGCTCAAGGTCGCAGCAGCAACAGCCAGGCTCTGTGCAGGAGCAGGACAGCGGAGATCGGGCAGAGGAGAGAAGAGGCAGGCAGGCTGATGAAGCTCTCCCATGCTCGCCGTGCAGCTCCTCCCGGTGTTCCAGCTCCTCGGTCTCCTTCGAGCGAAGTGACCCCGAATGGCCTGGATAGTGGCCTTTTATCCCTTCGTCGCCCCCCCTTTTCGTGACGTGGGGGTTTGAAAAGTGCATGTTTAGGATTGGTCCTTTCTGTATGGGGTGACCAGGTAGTGGACACCGCCCCTGGGCAAGTTGGTGCACGGACCTAGTTGAGGACCCCAGTCAGGGGGCGGGGCCATTGTTTCAGCGGGAGATTCTGGCATAGAGACGGGGGGGGCGTGGGGGGGCTTTGTGAGAAACCAGCAAGGGCCATTTTGGCATCTGGAGAGGGTCATCCTAACAATAAAAAGGGCTGGGAATGTAGTTCAGTGTTCCTTGGGTTCGATCGCAGTACAAAAAAATAAGTGGGGGAGGGAAGCCATGCAGCTGTGTTTAAAGTATTAAAAAAAATTCACAGTTAAGGGACAGCTTGCCCTTTACCTTAGCAGTGTTGTTCCTATCCATCCCAGTTCGCAGATTTGAAATCAGGCCTCATTTATTTATATTTAAATCTCCTGCTTTGAATGGTGTTAACTTCGCTGGTACTATGTAGAGCATGAGACTTAAACCTATAATTGCACTATAAACCAATGCACTATGGTCACGCTTACAAAAAAAAAAGTTCTTTTTCACCACAATGTTTTTGCTGGGTGGGGGTGGATGGAGCTCTGTGTAGAGAGCCTACTTAGCATACAAAGACTTGGGATTTGAACTCACCCCAAAAAAAAAAAGTTTTTGCTAAGTCATCCTTACCTTTGAATTTTCAAAGGAAAACAGAATGTTGATTCTGCTGGGGTGGCTTCTTCTTTTGGGAATTTCTGGCTCTATCCAGTTGCAAATACCAAGAGTGGTAAGTCAGGGAAGCAGCAGCGCGTGACTGTCCCGCTCTCACTCTGCAGTCCCCGAGCCTTCAGGCTGTGCCCGCCTCGCCTCGGCATACTCTTTGGGCTGATGGTTTAAATCTGGGGTGCTTCGTTTTCTCAGTTCAATCTGAAAGGCAAGGTGATGACTGTACTGCCATACACAAACTCCCAAGATGGAAAACAGCAAGCCGGATAGGCACTGACTTCAAGGTTTCCCAACATACTGTGGAAAAGAAAGCAATGGAAAGGAAAAGTGAAGAAGTAAAGAAAAATACCCAAATAATCTGATCAGAAATGAGAAGCTGGGGCACTCGTCTCGCACCTGAGGTCCCAGGTGGACACAGCTGGACTTCCACAGCAACCCCTGGAGCCCAGAATGTGCCAGGGAGCAACATCTGGAGGGACACTGAAGTAGGAGGGAAGAGAGTGTAGTGTGTAGACATTAATCAGAGAGGCCAAGGGAGAAGCAGAAAGTCCAGGTCCAGAATGAGGTCAGACAGGGATCAGGCCAATGTAGGGGGTTCCGAATTCTGATTCTTAATTGGAATCAATTTTGGAATAGAATGCATGATCCTGAATAGACATTCAGAAAGACCCATAGAGAGTGGGGCTGGCAGAAGGATGGAGTGCAGGGAAATCGAGTCCAAACACACAGCAAGTCTGTTCCACGGAGCGCATGCACATGCCCCGAGGTCACTGGCTGCTCCCTCCAGGTTGGGTGCCATCGAGGTTTCAGACTTGCTTGCTGTTGTGGGCAAGCTGGACGCTCAGTAGAGACAGCAGCAGGTCAGCTCGGTGAGAGGACATCTGTGCCAAGTCCTCGCACGGTTCGCATCCCCAGCACCATTCTAGCTTTGCTCATGGACTCATGGTGCCTCCCTCGGTGTGGCTGAACAAAGAGCTGGGCCAGAGTGGGGAGACCTGATTTGAAAATATCCTCAGTGGTGAGGAACTTCCAGTGGGCATTTCTGTGGAACAAAAATAGTCTTGCTGTGGGACTATGCCAAGAGATCCATCCATCCACCCATCTCTTCTCTGTAACTTGTTATAAATCTTCAACCATTAATTCTTACCACCGGCTCAAATTTTTGCATGATAGATTAAGAAGAAAGAGGAGGAGGAGTGGAGAGAAAGAAAGAGAGGAGTCAAGAAGGCCGGCAGTCTGGCTATATGGAAAGGAAAAAAAACAAAAAACAAAAAACGAGAGGGAAGGTAGGGAGGGAAGAAGGAAGGATGGAAGAAAAGCTCATGCCTTCCAGGCAAGGTGGGTAAATGGTTATTTGAATCACTCACGTTTTCCCCACTAGGAGGATTCCCTTCACCTCCTTTGGTTCTATCCCAGGAATGAGTAATGGTGCCGAAGCAGCTTTGTTCTCCCTGACAGAAGCACCCTGGTCACGGCAGTTCCTTCCATCTGCGGGTCCTGTTGGGTGTCAGGCTGCTGGGCCGGGCTGGTCCCTTTGGTCGTAAAGTGATAAAGGTCTCTGCCTCATGCCAGAAAATACGTCCTCCTGTGTGGAGATTGTGCAGGGGGCTATGTCCGAGTCAGATAAGAGCCTTTTATATTATCTGTGCACTGTGTTGGAGCAAAGAAATTGCCAGCTCATTAGCTGCTATCAGGTAGCAGAGGCTGTGCCGATTTTCTCTAGGAAGGATTACGTCTAGTACATCAGCTGCAATTAGAGTTACCATCTGATTAACTCACGATAATCCATTTGTAGTCTGGATCCATCTGACTTCGGCACTTGTTACACTAGGGGTGTAATGAGGATTATCATTTATAGAAGAGTCTATTAATTATTTTCCTAATCCCTGTTCTCTTATTCCATAATAATAGAGCCCTTGTTTGCAATTTGTTACATGGTCACCGTCCGGACAGCAGAGCACCCACGTGACTACATCTTGGCTCAGGGTACCTGAGCGCCAGATTGGCCTGCTCACATTTAAGGATGTGTGCATGTGTAGGGGCTGGGAGCCTTCCTTCCCTTTCTGATTCCTGCTCCCTGGAGTGAGGAGGTGATAGCTGCATCCCTGCGGCCCCAAAGCTACAGGAAGTAGATAAGATCCCTTTGGGGGTTGGTACAAGTGATGAAGCGATGGGAAGAAATCACAAGAGTTGGCATTCTATAAAGCTGGAGTAGAGCAAAGAGAGTTACATCCCAGAGAACACGAGAAGAAAGCGAGTCGAGAGTGTATACTCAGTCGGGCATAGTGGCCATGCCTGTAACCCTAGCTCTCTGGGAGACTGAGGCAGGAAAACCCCAATTTCAAGTCCAGTCTGGACAATTTAGGGTCTAACTGTATTAGTTACTTTTCTCTCGTTGCTGAGACAAAAAATACGCAATACTCAACGCTAGGGGAGGAAAGGTTTATTTAGCTCACAGTTTGTAGAGATTTCAGTCCACAGTCGGCTGGATCCAAGGCAGGGTGGCAGGGCAGACAGGCAGAAGGCAGCGAGGTATACATGAAGAGCAAAAAGCAGGTGAGCAAAAAGCAGGTAAGAAAGAGGAGGGCAAGCCTCTTTCTGTCCCTTATATCTTATCCAGTTTACCTGGCTTTAGGTTGGGCAGCACTCCCACCCTTAATCCTAGCATCCTTAATCCTAGCATTGTACCCTTGATCCCAGCAGAACTGCGCCAAACCAATCAGTGGGCTAATTTAGTAATCACACATTCTAGATCCAGCCCCACATATGACCACATGAGGCTTTGGGGGGACATCTAGACACAAACCATAACAGGGACTTAGTAAGAGCCTGTCTCAAAATAAAAAAAATTAAAAAAAATTTTAAAAAGGGCTGGAAATGTAGCTCAGTGAGGAAGCCCTGGGTTCAATCCCTAGTACTGCTAGATAAATAAAAAATTTTTTAAAAGGTGCTCAACAATATTACATAATGTCGATAGGTTGACACGACCCAGATTGAGGAATGCCTATTGAATTTGGCAACATATGATTCATTAGTGACTTCTCTGATGTTTCTCATGATTAAATCCAAGTGCCTTGTCAGTATGTGATGTAAGGAAAGACATACTGACAAGGTATGACAAGATATGTTTCAGTACTAGTTATGTTGTTGACTCCATCACAGATTTCTCCACTGTAAATTTAATATTTTCTCCTCAAACTCAGGAAGAATCTTGTGGGGATACACTGTGAGTCCATAATAATATCCTGTCATGATACTTTTGCTGACTGGTTTTAGCATTTACTTAGCATTTCTTGCCTGCAAAACTATTATTACTGTGATGCTTACTGTAAGGTGCTTTGAACATTTCTGTTGTCTCTTAGTCCTGAACTGGAATCTACCGTGCAGAAGCGTTTTCTGCTATGAAGTCAGAGTGTTCTGGCTGCTGACTGGGGTGTTTGTGATCAGGATTTGTTGTCACCTCTATCCCAGGAGGAACCAGGAGGCCTGTGGAAAGGTGGCAGCCTTCTGACCCTTAAGAAAAGAATTGACCTTCAGTTTTTCACATTGTCTTCTAAATTTCGATGTACTTACATTGCCAAGTACTTAATTAAAATGCTTTTACAGTAGGATAGACACGACATGACCACTTGGTTCCTGGACAACTATATGCATTAAGTCAGAAGAAAAAGGGAGGGGAGGGTAGAAATGGAATGACAATTTTGCATTCAAGTTCAACTGCGTGTTAGAAGAAGAGAAAGGACACATTTCTCAAACTCAGCGTGAGTAAAATGATGACCTTTATGAAGGTCATCTGATCGCTTTAGATAATCAAAGCCTTTTCACTGCGCTTGGCAGGAGGCTCTGGAGTGCCTTTGATTCAAGAACAAAACTTTGATTTGAAAGGGCCTATGGTTTCTATTTCTCCTTCCTGGGAGCAGACACCGCAGCCTTTCCTTTCTTACAGAAAACCAGGCTCTCCAGGTGGAGTGGTAGGGGCAGGATCTTCCCTGGGATGAATTCCAAGTGTTTTGGGGCGGGGGACCCTCTGTTCCTCACAGTACTTCCCCACAGACAGGCGAGGGTGAGAGGATCATTGTTCTTTGTGGCAAAAGCAAAGAGAAGGGGGCGCTACTGAAACAAGAGGGACCAAGCCAGCTCCTGCAGACGGGCGGCTGATGGCCGGGGTGGGGGGACAGCCCAGCTCTCACTGGTACAGCGTCGTGGGCGACAACTCAGAGGACTTCGTTCTGTCCCCTCCCAGGCTGTCACTTCTCAGGGTTTGCTCTCTAATTCTCATTCAAAATAGGCCTGGGGACGCCCTGCTGATATTCCATCAACCTAGCCTTCCCTGAATGTTGTATCAACAAACCGCAATGGCTTGATTGTACATTTCTCACGCTGTCTTTCTTTTTTCCCTCCTGACTATGAGTATTTCCCAACGCAAACAAGACCAGACTCTTTCTCCAGAGCAGGTAGGCTGCTGAAGGAGGAAGTGAAGAAGAGAGGCGAGGCCTGGACGGCTGTGATGGTTCTGTCCACACAGACCTGTTTAGTTCACTTCCTATTTGCTCAAATGCCACCTGCTTGTCCCCAGCCCCACCTCCATCACTCCAGTCTGAGCGATCACTATTTCTCCCTCGGATGGCTGTAAAAGCGAACAGGGAAGCCCTGGATTCTGTCCGACCCAGTGGTTCAAACCAGGAACAGTGTGGTCCTCCAGGTGGTGTTTGGCAGTGCGGAGAACAGGTTTTTCCCCATGGTCACAAGTAGGGAGGTTCCGCTCCTGTCTAGTGAGGCGAGGCCAGGGCGCTGCCAGGTCCCCTGGGATGCGTGGAACATTCCCACCCAGTAAGCAATCATCTGACCTGAAATGTCAGCGTGCTGAGGTTGAGAAGCTCTGCCTCCGGCCCCCTGCAACACCTCCCATGAATAGCCACGACTGTTCTTTGAAGAGCAAATCAGAAGCTGAGTGTGGAGGTAGGAACCTGTAATCCCTGCACGCTAAGGGGCTGACACAGGAGGGTCTCAAATTCTAACCCAGCCTGAGCAAATTAAAGACTTAACAAAATCTTGTCTCAGGAGTAAAAAAATTTAAACTGGGTGTGGTGGGAGGCTGAGGCAGGAGGATCACACGAAGTTCAAGGCCAGCCTGGGCTACATAGTTTGAAGCCAGCCTAGACTATGTAGGGAGACTCTGTTTTAAATAAATAAACAAACAAATGAGAATAATTTAAAAATTTAGAGAAAGGACTTGAGATGCTTGAGATGTAGCTCAGTGCAAATGCCCTGGGTTCAGTCTGCGGTACCACAAAACAAACAAAAAGCAAATCAGATCATGTCACTTAAAATCTTTAAATTTTCCATTATTCTTAATACGAAAAATTTAAAAATCCTTAGTTCCTTGAACATGTAGGATCTGGATTCTGCACTCTGTTTTTCTTTTATCCCACCTAGTAGCCAAACTGATTTTATTCTTTTCTTTCCTAGAAACTATCCTACTTCCTTCTACTTTGCAGTGGTTTTTTGTTTTTCGTGGTAATGGGGATTGAACTCAGGGCCTTCACACGGAGCTATGCCACCAGCCCTTTTTAAATTTTTTGAGACAGAATCTTGCTAAGTCACTAGGTAGCCCAAGCTGGGCTTGAATTTGTGATCCTCCTGCCCCGGCCTCCCGGAGTGCTGGAATTTCAAGCGCCACCACCACCGCTGTTTTAGACTCTTCATGGTATCCTGACCCTTTTTATTCTCTCGTAAGTCATTCCCCTGCTTTTTTACCACCTCTCCCCGCTTTGCCTGCTTACTGGTCCTTCCATTTCTCGGAAGATCTCGGTTCAAAGGTCACTCCGCCCGCGAAGCCCTCCCTGACCACCTGTGTGCAGCAGCAGCAGCCGGCGCGCTGGGCTCCCTGCCACCCACCTGAGGCCCCGCCCTGTGGGCAGACTGGCCCGCCCTGGCCCCGGCGGGTGCAGCCGGCTCTGCCCAATGGACCGTCACAATTGTCTCCTTCCCGGGAGTCTCGGAGCTCCCTGATGGCGGCTGGAATTTTCCCTCCACGCCCCCAGCGCTGCTATCACGCGCTGAGTTTCTGAGTCATGGTTCATTAGAAAGGACGGTGCTGTCTCGCTGCAAGGCCGGGTCTTGTCCTGTCAGCCTGCCGTCACTGTACAGCGCTGCACCAGGCTGGACCCCGCCAGGAGATTCTAATTTGTCAACTCCAGAGTTGGGGTAAATTCAAAGCATGTTTCCCTGCTGGAGGGGAGCAGTTTCAGTTTTGGACAACCTGTCTTTTCCCACGTTCTAAGAGGGAAATCATTTAAAGAACTGAGCCTTCTGCCAAAGGTGCTTTGCAGGGAGCTCCAGTGCCGGCCCCGTTCCCTCTGCCCCCATTTTCTTTCTCAGGCCCTTCTTCAGCTCTTTTGTTGCTAATTTTTATTAGCACATGTTTGCAGTGGGGAGTAAGAAAAGTCATGTGATAGTTAAGCTGTGCATCTGACTTATTTCACTTAAAATTATGATCTCAAGGTACATCAATTTTCCTACAAACGACTCAAGTTTATCTTTTTTTATGGCCGAATAATACTCATTGCATATAACTATCACATTTCCTTTATTCATTCATCTGTTGATGGACATACAGGCTGCTCCTTCAACTCCTTACAGGAATCCTACCCACAACCCTCAGGAGACCCCTCCTGCTAGGGAAGCCTCATTCCCATTAAGGGCCTCCTCACCCTGCCCCTCTCCTTTGCCCTGACCTGTCACACAGGTGCCAAGTCTAAACCACACAGTCGAATGGGTAGGCTGTCCTTGGGCATGGCCAGCAGGTGCTGGGGTTTGGATGTGGTTTGTCCCCTCCAGAACTCATTTGAATTTGACTGTCAGGGTGGTGGTGTTGGGAGGTGGTAAGTAGTTAAAAGGCCTCAATGTCTTTCTGGAGGGCTGGGACTAGTAACCGAGAGAGTGTGGTTGTATAGCGAGGTTCCTGGTTGTGTTTTCCTCTTCTGCAAGTGCCTGCTTTCCCTTTCAACTTCTGTGGTACAAGACCCGAACAGACACAGTCACTTGATATTGGACTTCCCAGTCTCCAGAACTGTGAGCCAAAACAAACCTCTTTTCTTTACAAATCACCAAATCTCGGATATTCTATTATGGCAGCAGAAAATGGACTGAGCCAGCGGACAGGGGAGTCTGCAAGTGAAAGTGTTCTGGTGCTGTCGGACCTTGGATTAGTGTGATATGGGTCTCCAGGATGAGGGAGCTCCTTCAGGAGTCCCACCTGAGAAGGTCAAGCAGGTTCTTTAAGTCTTGGTGCAATAGAACAGCTAAGTCTACAAAACTCAGCTGGCTTCTTTCAAGTGAGGCACAAGTTCCCAAGGACAGACATCACTTTTCAGGGAACAGATTGCTACATGCATGTTTAAGGAACAAGTAATATCCTTAACTGGCCCTGTTCTTTGGTACCTGGGTTTCCAGGTGATGTCACATCCATTACAGGAGAGAAGGGAGTTCGAGTTCTCCCCTGCTCCATCCCTGGAAAGTACACCCACCAGCATACTAAAGGGACCACTTTACCTCTAATAACCATTCCTGTTACCTCCAGAGATAATCCTGAGGGACAGGAGAGACTGGTGTCTCTTCCACTTCTGCCTGTGGGCTCCACAGAGGTAGCACACTGCTGTCAGGTTTGACATTTCTCCTGCAGTCAAGGCGATCCTCGTTGTCCTTCCCTGTCACTTGAGAAACAGGATTGGATGTGACGCAAGTGGGAGAGGGACTGGACGGTGTAGACATTAAGTGGTGTAGACATCCAATTCCAGGGTTCTTGTGATAGACCCGAAGGCACCATCCGCATGCACCATTGCAGCCTCTCTGTGCCATCGTGGGCCACCAGCTGAAGAATTCTGGTTATAAATCTGACCTGATTATGAATCACATTATCTAGCTTCAAGATGAGCTCTCTTTTGTTTTCCTATTATTATCTCTTAAACTTTAGCAAAGGTTTGTCCAGCTTTTATGGGCAGGTGGGTTTAAAAAATTTTTTTTTAAAATCAGCCCTACTGTGGGATTTGAAGGAAAGATGTAACTAGGTCCTCATTCAATGTCCAGCTAGACAGCACGTGCAGCACCTTCCTTCGTGGCATCTTGTTATCCAGGCTCACAGATTCCTCTAAGGCTGCTGCCTCATTTTCAGAATTTTCCAGAAGCCTTAGGACCAGGGCTTTTCACTCTACATGGGAGTCTCCTCCACAAAACTGCTGAACCACCATATTTACACCAAGAAGTGGGGTGTGAGCCACCTCCTGCCTTGCTCTTAGCTAGGAGGTTTGAGGGTGCTGACATCCAGGCAAGGGGCAACCCAGCTGTACCTAACTCTCTGCCTTTCTGTCCCGAATCTTTGCTCTTTTCCATTTTTTTTTTTTTTTTTTTTTTTTTGTGGTGCCGGGGATCGAACTCAGGGCCTCGTGCTTGCAAGGCAAGCACTCTAATCACTGAGCTAAATCCCCAGCCCCTGCTCTTTTCCATTTTGGGGAAGGTTTTAATTTCTCCTGTGGAGGAAACCTTGGTTGGTGGCTGGGTATTCTTGTAAACTCCCCTGTTTATGCCAGCACCACCTCCTTTCAAAGGAAAGTCCAGGAATTCCATTCTTTTATCTCTCTGTGTCCTCATATGCCTTCCGCACCAAATGGTAAAGGAGAAAAGGCAGCAAGGGACAAAGGAATCACAGGGATGCCAAAATGAAATCACACTATTATGCAAGGATTGAAAAGTTCCGGCACCAGGGCATTCCTGCTGCTACCCAAGAGGACAATGGGCCAGGCGCAGCTGAGCCTGTGACGTGGGATCAGACAGTGGGCCTGAGAACTTCAGAAGCTGTTCAGGGAGGCAGAAGATTCCGTCAGAAATTGCTGATGGGAAAAGTGATCCCCCGCTGCACCCACACCGCATCGCAGAGAGGACTTACGGAGCCACCAAACAGGATTTAGCCTGCGGAGGTCTTCAGTGTCCACCTTGGCGCTGGGGAGTATGCAGGCACTGCGTCCTGCCAGGCCGGAAGTGGGGGAGCAGAACACAAACAGACGTTGCCTGATAAGTGTATTTATTCTGGAGTTTTCCTAGGCTGCCTAGTGGCAAGAGTGCCAGGGCTGTGACATTGTCATGGAGACCTAGGTCAGCTTGGAGATGCTGGACACTGGCCTGGTTTCTGGACATCAAGTAAACAAAAGCCCTGAGTCACATAATTTAAAAGGTCCCAACTCCTGTGCTAATAAGTCCTGTTAATTAGAAGGCCACTAATGAATAGGATCGAAATACATTATACACTTTGAACCCATTCCTCACATTTAGACTGTTTTCCAGAACAAAAAAATCATAAGCAGGTTATCTGAGTGGTGGAGTTTGTCATCGGGGCACATCAGACACAGGAAGGAAAGGTCTCTCTTTAAATGGAGAGCCAGCCCTCCCGAGTAATCAGGAGGCAGAGGATCATCCAGACTGTAGCTGTTTGAGCCACAAGGTCATCTCTTACCTCACATCAACAGGTTCTTATTGCTTCTTGGTCATTCAGCAACTCTGATTTTACTGCTTCTGCTAAAGGACTTGATGTGTGTCTGCTGAGAGAAAATTGATGGTCCCGCTAGAACTACTTAATATAACATTCCCTCGGAGATGATGGGGGCTACACCTGTAATCCCGGCACTCTGGGAGGCTAAGGCAGGAGAAGCGTAAGTTCAAGCCCAGCCCGAGCAACTTAGTGATTTAGCAAGATCCCTATTTTGAAATAAAAATTGAAAAGGGCCTCGAGATGTAGCTCAGTGCAAAGGCCTTGGAGTCAGTCCCCATAAAGGATGACGAGTCAGGCAACTTCACAGTCTGGACAGCATGGATACCCCAAGTAAAGACCTCAAAAAGGGATGTCATTTTGCTGCTAGTTTTATGTAATTTTTATTGAACATTTTGACAAATATTTATTTTTGTAAGCCTAAAAGTGATTCTTTGAAAGTTTAAAGAAACTTGACCCAAAGACAGTATAAAACCACTGGCACTTGAATGTTGAATGTCACCGTATGCGTGAAATTACATATTTCCGGGTAGTGTGAGCTTTTAATGTTAAGTCATATTAAACTCTTAAGTCAAATTAAGCAGACCCAGCATTGGCAATGTAGCCATAACTTTCTGATGTTAGTAAAAACAAATTGGTGACTTGAAATTAAATCCTGCCAAGGTTTTGATACACTTGTCTTAAGATATTAATGAAACACTTCAAAACACTGAAGTGTCCAGATTCTCAGATGTTTGTTGTATGAGTTTTGTTTAGTTGTGTGTATTTTTTTTTTAGTGACTGTCTGGCGCGTTGCAATCCTCAAACACGTGGTTATCTTTGTTGTATTGGCATAATCGGTGACTTATACATTCAGCAATAGCATTTGAGCAAGTTTTATCAGGAAGCAATATTTTCAGCTAAAGTTTCAAAAATCATGTAAGAATGGAGTTAAACTTGCTGAATGTAGAGATTGAACCTCAAGTCACGATAGCTTTAGTAATTGCTTATTGTATTTGTTTAGATGCTAGCACTGCATGTGCTGTGCATATTCTGATTTTATTAAAATAAAAAGTTGAACTGCACAGTCTCCTTTGTTCTTGTTCAATTGTGTTTTTTTAAGAAGTGAAAATAAAGTCGTGCTTTTGCCTGAAAAAACAAAACAAAACAAAACAAAAGAGGGGTGTCAGATTGACCTGTCTAGTTAACTGCCTCAACTGCCATTCAACTGTCTTAAAACCCTAGTTTCACCCTGTGCTAGTCAGCTGTCTATTGCTGGAACAAAATACTTGAGAAAATGAATTTGTAAGGAGGAAAGGCTTATTGTGGCTCATGGTTGTGAGGTAGGAATAGGGCGTGGCTAAGGCTGGCTGGCAAGTTAACGTGTGACCTGGGGAGTGGCCTAGACCTGACATCAGCCCTGGGGCAGTGGCCTGGACCTAAGTCAGCCTAAGGCGTGATTTTCAAGCACCAGTCCTGATGTGGACTGTAGGAGTTCTCGTGAGTTTCCAGTTTCCATTCAATAAGTAGTAGCAACACTGGAAGCTCGCTCTCCTTCTCTGCTGCGCCACTGGGGAAGGAGCTCTCCCTTTTCCCTCCCATGGAAGATGGTAGCCGCGGATCCAGCACCACCACTATCATGGCTTTCTCGTGGTAGCCCTTACTGTGCCTTGTAGGCCTGGTACATATTTTGCTGTTTCTATTGTTATGCTCAACTTTCCTTTTCTTCTTTTCTCTATACTTTTAAATAAAACTTTAGAATTACTTTTTGCCCCCCTCATTCAATTCTTTGCTTGAGGAGGGGAAGAACTCAGGAATATCAGAACCCACCCGAAAACAGTTTCAGTCCCTGGTCAACCAGCCCATGGTGAGGGCATACGCCATGATAGAGAACATGTGACAGAGGAAAACTGCTCACCCCAGGACTGCTAGGAAGCAGGGAGACAGAGGAAAGGCTCAGGGTCTGACATCCCCTTCAAGGCCACACCCCCACTGACCTCACTTCCTCCTATTAGGCCCATCTCCTAAAGGTTCCAGCACCTCCCCTTAGTGCTGCAGGCTGGAGACCACACCTGCACATACAGGTATTTGGGGACATTTAAGACCCAAACTATGACAAGTCCGCTTTTCCAGTTTTTACTCCTATCCTCTCATTAGTACCCTACATCTCAGTCACGTGTCCCACTCAGTGTCTCTTCATAGTTTCTTCTCTTTGCACATGGTGTTCCCTCTTCAGATGCCATTTCCCTTCCCACCCTTCAGCAGCTGCCCCATGCTTCCAAGCTCAGCACGGGAAGCTTCCTTGTGAGAAGCAGGGTAGAAATGATGGCCCCGATTTTACAGGCCTGAGGTTGAAGTGTGAATGCATTTGGTGACTTGCCCCAAACATGCAATGGCCAAAACATAACAGGATTTGATCTCAGGCCCCTGGCTGTCCATCAACCCTGCTCCCCAGGAGGCACTACCTTGAGGGCCACATCCGACCTTGCGTTGAGAACCTCAGCCTGCTGCACTATTAGAGACAGTACGAAGGAACAGGGTGTGGGGACACAGATGCGACATTTCTATTAAAAATCCAACTGTTCTCTTGGTTACATGATGGTGACGTGGAACATCCAAGGAATGTTTTGAAAATTTAAAAAGGAGATAGATCAAGTTGGGTGTGGTGGTGCACACCTGTGGTCCCAGCACTTGGGTACTGAGTCCCCTGACGAGTTTGTAGCTAAACGCGATGCTGGAGGTGAAGCCTGGCCAGAGGAGGTGGTCCCTGGAGGTGGCTTGGAAGGGTCTGTCTCCTCCCTCCCCTCCTGGTTCCCCTCTCTGCTCCCTGCTGCCCTCCCTGCCATGAGCTCTTTCTCTGCCAGGTCCCTCTGCCGTGACGCCCTGCCCTGGAGCCAGAAGACTATGGACTGAAACCTCTCCATATTCTGAGCCAGAACAAAC
Source organism: Hystrix cristata (assembly GCA_004026905.1). Taxonomy (NCBI): domain Eukaryota; kingdom Metazoa; phylum Chordata; class Mammalia; order Rodentia; family Hystricidae; genus Hystrix; species Hystrix cristata. The sequence goes on from PVJO010009482.1 coordinate 17,175, forward strand.
CTCCCCTTCTTTAAATTGTGGGTGTTGGGAATGTGAGTCAGCAACAAGAAAGTAACAAAGATGGGAGGATATAGGGACAACGCAAGTTAATATTGTGATAAATTATCTTGCCAAAATAACTTCGACTTGTCAGGCGTGGTGGCACATGCCTGTTATCCAAGCACTCAGGAGACTGAGGCAGGAGGATAGCCAGGAGTTCAAGGCCAGCCTGGGCTACACAATGAGTTTAAGGCCAGCCTGAACTGCCTGGGGAGGAAGAGGAGGGGGAGGAGGCAAAGGAAAGGATTTTGTCAGCATAAAACAAATTCACGCAATGTTGGAGAACTTGGCAAACCTAGCATGTGTAGGGGATAAAGCAGAGCTGTTTAGGGGTTTGTCTGACTTTAATTTCCCACTGTTTATTACATGACTGTCCTTTGGTTAAAGCTCCTAAGTGGATTAGATGAAGAATGAGAGCACTTTTAGGACTCAGAGTTCCAAATGAATCTTTGCCCCGTATCCATGCCTGACAGCAGCTGTAAACAGTTTCTTTGAGGAATGCTCTCGTGACTCCCACGGCCTCGGTGACTAGGTCCCCTGTGACCCCTGTGAGGCAGTGGCAGAACTGAGGTAGCAGGGAGACACCATGACAAACCGTAGGCATCTCAGCAGAACAGGAAAGCCAACAGGTTTAGGGGTTCGTGCTCCGACTGAGAGTTCCTTAAACAGGACAGCGGTGTGGCAGGGATGCGGCCGAGTAGGGAAGAGTTGTAGGAGACATCCTCACACCGGGACTCTGCCCTTGGAACATGCGTGCATCCTTGCTGTTCCACCGCCCGCCCCATGATTACCTGCCTCCAGGTAGCCTGACGATGGTAGAGGCCCTGCACCCCTCTAAAGGCCTGTGGGACCTGTCCGCGTGGGTATTCTTGAGCATTATGGAGTTTAGTCAAGATCACCGAGGATGCCAAATGAAGACTGCAGCACATAACACTTTGGCTAGGCGCCACTGTCCTGCTGTCCTTATTACAAAGTTATTTTCAGCCCTCCTCTTCAGTATCGTGTTCCTCAAAAGCATCCAAACCCCAACAAATCCATGGAGTCATCACGTCCTGAGATGTCATCCTGCCCAGACAACCCGTATGTCACGTGACCACAGCTTGCCGCGTGGGTCAATGTAAAACAGGAACAGGGCTTTATTACGAAATAGGAAGCGCTTGTCCTTTGCCATTGTTCAACTTTCTTCCTTTGATCCCGAACCTCTCCACCTCTTGCTTCTCAATCCCCTGAAGCCACCCCTCAAGGGGAGGGAGAGACGAATTACAAAGCAGGAGGGCAGCGTTGTTTTCCTGAGGGCACAGGCCACACCTTCGTTTGCAGGATTCAAGTTCAACTTTGGACTGGGCAAGAGAGAAGTCAAAACTCATACTGAGGAGTTCCTGGATTACCAAACTGTGATGTAGCACAACTAAAGTGAAGTTCCCCACTTGTTCATCTCAGTTCTGCATGTTGTCTCCACAGGCAAGCACTGGCTTTGCCCTTCGCCTCTAGTAGAAGAGAAAGACTGACCTGAAGATCGAGTCCAGTTACAAGAATCCATCTCTGACCACCTCATGCAGGGCAAAAACGATTTGAGGCCTTTAAGTAGTTACAGCAGCCCAGGAGTGTGTATGTGAGTGTGTGTGTGGGGGTTGGGTAACCAGGATCAGAGGCTTGCAGTAACTTCATAGTTCGTGTGCGTGTGTGTGTGTGGGTGTGTGTGTGTGTGTGAGGGGTTGTTTTTTGTTGTTGTCATTTCGTTTGTTTTTAGGTACTAGGAATTGAACTCAAGGCCTTGTGCATGCCAGGCAGCTAGGCAAGTAGAACTGAGCTGCACCCCCAGCTCACAAAACAACTGTGTTTGCTCATTTGTTTGTTTGTGACAGGGTCTCATTCTGTTGCCCAGGCCGGTACTGGTTCCGAGGTCCGGGGCGCCTGCCTTAGCTTCCAAAGTAGCTGAGGCTGCTGGTGCTCACCATCATACCTGGCAAGCTGCTTTTCTCAGTCCTTCTACTCGTGGTTTTCATGGGTCAGGAGTCCGGCAGGGCTTAGCTGAATCTCTCTTCGCAGGTTGGAAGGTGTCAGGGGGGGCCGGGGCTCCTTTCGCACTCAGTGAGGAAGGAGATACTTCCTGCTCCCTCACACGGTGGGGAAGGATTTGGCTCCTCATGTGCTGTTGGCCGAGGGCCACCCCAGCCCCTTGCCAAATCAGCTTCTCCACTACTGTGGCCTGCTGTATCCAAGTGTAATAAACGAAAAGATGGTAACACAGACCAGAAAGACAGGAGTGATGTGCTACCCTAACCATGGCATCTTAGCACTTTGTCTGCTCTATTGGTCAAAAGCTAATCGACAGGTGCAGCCCACACTCAAGGGGAGGGGTGACATGGAGGGAGGGCCAGAAGGGCCACGTCTGAAGCTGCCGGTCACAACGGAGAACAGGTGTGCTTGTTGGGAGAGTCAGTACAGGAAATTCAACGTATGCCAGAATAATTTTGGGTGTTGAGTTACCTTCGTTAAGGATTTTCTATGTGTCCATTGTTATGGGATTATTACTATTATTGTTTTGTCATACTGAGGATTGAATTCAGGGAGCACTATGCTACACTCCCAACCCTTGTTATTTTATTTTGAGACAGGTTGACCTTGAATCTGTGGTCCTCCTGCCTGCACCTCCCCAGCAGCTGGAATCACAAGCGTGCGCCACCATGCCTAGCTGGGATTAATACTTTTTAAGTGGATAATCTCATCCTGTTTCATAGAAAACTCATAAAGTAAGTGAGAAGACACTGCTGAGTGTTGCCTTCCTTCCTACTGGCGCTGTCCTAATTTTGGTCTGGAGTCCATGTCCATATAGCCTTATATTTCAGGAGAGGGGCTCCAGCTACTTCAAGAGATGGATGAGGCCTCTCAAGAGCTCCAGTCTCTTGCCAGTGAGTGACTTAGGAAGGGACAGGTGCTCTACCTTTAACCAAGGAGGTGGGAGGATAAGTTTGCTACAGCAGCATTTAAGACAAGAGTTATTCTGTTGTTCTTTAAAAGAGACACAAGTCAGAGATAGTAGTTCTTCTCTCCTCTTTTCCTTTCCTTTCCTCCTCTTTCTTTTCCATCTCTACATAGCAATAGGAGAAGACGTGAGCTTTTGCAGGTACCTTGGGACCAGGAGATGAGGGATCTAATATTCCAAGGATGACAATAATAAAAGTAGAGAGTGTCTAGGTCCCTAAAGACATTATGGAATAATGGCTGTGATCGTGGCGCCTCTGGAGATAACATCATTTTGTTCAAGACTGTTGATAAAGTTAGAGTAATATGCAGTCAAAAGCATTAATCCAATATGAGAGGACTCATCATCTCCACTTGGTAGGCAAAAATTGGGGCCAAAATGGTTTAAATAAGTTGTTAAGATCACACACAATTATTTTTCCAGTGCTGGGGATCTAATCCAGGGCCTTGTGCATACCAGGCAAATGCTCTACCACTAAGCAACACTCGTAGCCTTCCTTTAATCCTCACTCGCTGGCTCAGGCACTTCTTCATTGCTGAGACACAGTACCTGAGGCACACAATCTAAGAAGCAAGAGGTTTATTTTGTCTCATGTTTCAGCCCACAGTCAGCTGGCTCCAAGGCAGGATGGCATGGCAGAGGGGCCTGGCAGAGGACAGCTGGTCATGGTGTGGTGACTGGAAAGGGCAGGGTGGGGGGGAGAGAGAGAGAGAGCCGCACCCCCGGTGACCCATGTTTTCTACTAGATCCACCTCCTAGCAAGCAAGCCAGCTGTAAACTCAACAGTGACTGATCCGCTGATGATTATCCTGCCCTGCTGATCCAGTTACCTCCCCCCAAAGCCCCCCCCCCACCCCAGAAGCACATGAAGCTTTGGGAGCATATAGACCATAACAGTACCCAAAACAAAAACAGACCAAAAAATGAAAACATGAAGAAAGAAAGAAAAGTGAAAAAAGGAAAAGAAAAGCCAGTGGTAGGTAGCATTTGTACCACACCTCCAGTATTCAGTTAAATCCTGGGTCATATTATTTTCTAATTTCTTTTCAGATGTTTCTATTTATACTCAACTAGAAAATAAGCTCTTCAAAGGCAGGGCTAAAGGTCCTTGAGCTCGGCACATCATGGGGCGCATGCACGGTCAAGCTCAGTCTAGATAAGAAAAATTAATCAATAGAGATGACCAAGTATGGATTGTACTCACCAATTAATCAAATCTCAGGGGGATAAGTTTCTTTTTTTAACTTTAAAGAGAAGCTGTCATGAAATTCATGCTTGAGTGATTAATAGTAAGAAAACTATAAAAACAATAGTAGAATATGCCATTTATTTAGTGTCCATCAGCCAAACTTCATATGTATGTGAGTGTGTATGTATATATATGTATTCACCTACAGTTTAAAATTCTCATTACAGTCTTATGAGTAAAATATTAATATACCTATTTTATAGGTTAGGAAACAGTCTGATACAGCAACTTGATCATGAATATGAAATATAGTGGTGAAGTTTTCAAATTTAAAAATACCCAGCCATGGCAGCATATGCTTGTCGTCCCAGCATGTGGGAGGCTGAGGCAGGAAGATTGCTGCAAGTGTGAGGCCAGCCTGGGCTACATACCGAGTTCAAGGTCAGCTTGAACTACATAGCGAGAATCTATCTCAAAAAAAAAAAAATTCAAATACACCTACTTGGCTCCAAGGTCACACTTTTCCTTCTGGCATATTGTCTCCATCCCTGCTGCCTGTATCTGTTTAGAAGCCAAAGCAGGTGTTGCCAATCAATTGAGGGTTCTTTTGATCAGTTCAGATAGAAATCATGAATTGGCAAAGCAGCCCTGACACCAGTTAACGCTGGATACCAGCGACTGACTCCACTGACTGCCACCTTTTGACACTAGCTTGTGCCGAACACCACAGGGAGACAGCCTGGCACTGGTCTCTGTCACTGAACTCTTGCTGATTTTTGTTGCTGCTGATCTCTGGATCTCTTCAAAGCTAACAGCTTCTGGTATTTATTGCTGTTTCTTTTGAAAGAACCATTCTGTTTACACTACTCAGGATAAAAATCCAGAGTAGATAATCAGGGAGCAAAGGGAAGCAGAGAGAGAGAGAGAGAAGGTACATCCGTAACCCAACCTCCTTCCCCCAGGGCTCACTTTCTAAGGCTTCCACCACCTCCTAATAGCACCAGCCTTTAGCCTATTTGGGGGACTTTTAAGAGCCAAACTATAAGAGATGGTGTTGACATCCATATGAAGACTCCTCAGTCCCCAGCGCATTCCAGCTGAGAACTGAGTGACCAACAGCAGAACGCGAACAAAGCTGCGCTGTCCATGTGCACCCACGCTGTGCTTTATCTCTTTTCGAGCTGTGAAACTGTAGGATGGCTGCAGCCTCTCATAACTTCCTACCACAAAATAAACAAAACTTTCTCCACCTGAGCTTTTCCTAGACATCGAGACACTGAGTCCTAACTTTAAGTGAGCAAGGTGACAGAAACGAGGCCCTTGATCCTTGCTGTATGAGACAGAGCTTGGGGGTTTGGTGAACTTTGTGGGGGATGGTCATCCTGTGTGTATGTGCCAGCGTGGGGCTGGGCTGAGTGGCCTGCTCTCGGGGAGGAACACATCCGAATGGGGTGATTGGAAATGCTCCCTTAATTAAGTGCTAGAGTCACAAAACATGGAGCCTGTTTTCAAGGACCTATAAAAATATTTAGGTTCAAAAAGTAATTATCAGTTTCAAAATACCAGAAAGAAGTTTACAAAGACCACTTATAAATGTTTAATTGAATATTCCTACAATATAACCAATCACAAGTTCATTCATTTACCAACCTTAGTGTTTATAAAAATTGTGTTATCTTTGAAAGCAGTTCACAAGGTCTGATTATTTTCACTGTCCAAAAATTCCCGAACAAATAAATAGACTGTTTACAGAGCTACTTTCGCAAAATAACAGCTACTTGTAGCCACGTATGTTCAAAAGTAAAGCATCTTTAAAACTGATTCCAATTAAGAGTATTTTTTTTTAATTTTTTATTTTTTTAAGACAGTATCTCACTGTGTAGTTCAGGCCGGCTTTGAACATACTATGTAGCCTAGGCTGAATCAAACTCATGGTGATCCTCCTGCCTCAGCCTCCTAAATGCTGGGATTACAGATGTGCACCACTATGCCTGGCAAAAAGTATATTTTATGGAGCCTGTAAATCTCTTTTGACATGCGATATAAATGTAGGGTCAGACTCGCCAGGAGCCTGTAAATCTCTTTTGACATGCAATATAAATGTAGGGTCAGACTCGCCAAAAGGTCCAGAGACAAGCATAGCTTTGCTGTGTGTGATTTCTTTTTTTTTTTTGGTACTGGGTATTGAACTCAGGGCCTCATGCTTTCGAGGCAAGCACTCTAACCACTGAGCTAAATCCCCAGCCCTGCTGTGTGTGATTTCTGCAGTGAGCCCAGGGCCTCATGTTTAGGATTCTATCATCTTGGAAGTCATAACAATTTTTGAACAGGGAGTCCCACATTTTCACTTTGCACTGGGCTGTAAATATTAGGTAGCTGGTCCTATCACAAATTTATAAAGATTTTAGAACAGCCCTGCCTGAGGATTTGCATCATTCAGAAACATAAGGCCAGGTTGTTTCCCTTTGCTTTGGTTTGTTTTTAAATTCTGTGCTTAACTCATCTGCAAAATGTGAGATTTTTGTATTTCTTACAAGGTAGCTGCTATGGTTTGAATGATTGATCCCCAGAATCCATGTGTTGAGGACTTGATTCTGCAAAGCTGTATTACTACAGACCCGTGAGTCAGTAGAAGAGAGCAGGCAGCCAGAGAGGCACGAGGCCCAGGACAGAGTCAGGTGAGCAGGCCCCCGTCAGACAAGCAGGAGCTTGAGGTCAAGAGTTCAGAAGAACCAGGGGACAATTCAGTCAGGGATGTACCAAGAGAGGTAGCACGCAAGATGCTGGATGCCCTCTGTGACAACTTCTGCTCCTGCCACTCTGGAAAATGTCTTTTCCTTCTCACTTTGTTCTTTTCATAAACCACTCAGATAGGATAAAGGCCAAGAGGCACCTACCTGCAGATAGAAGCTTGCTATGTGCCTTGACTCCTCATGGGCCCGTTTCTAGTTTAAACTTGTTTTAGTCCTATCAGTTGACATTAGTTTTACTTGGAGTGTTTTAAGCCCTCATCATTTTTTGGTATAAAAAATTGTAGACAAAGAGACCCCTCGGCAACCCACTTTTGGGTCCTGTCCCAACTACTGGGGGCCATTTCTGTCTTCTTTGTAAACATCCCTCCCGTCTACCTCATTGTCCTCAACTTCGTTCCCCGACCTCAGTAGACACAGACCTCAGTTGTGCCTCACGTGATGTTAATGGTGTTTGTGGACGGGGCCTTCAGGAAGTGATCAGTCAGGGAGCTCTGTGTAATCATGGGTAGAGTAACCATTCCACGGAGTAATGGATTGATGGGTTACGGAGGGAGTGTGTTAGCTATCAGGAAATTAGGCATGTTATAAAAGACAGTTTGGCTGTTTCTTGTGAGTTCCATGCCATATCATCCCCGTGGCTCTGCATAGTCCCCCAGCAAGGTGGTCCTCACCATATGTGGCCCCTTGACTTCAGACTTCCCAGCCTCCAGAAATGTAAGGAATTATTATTATTATTTTTTTAATTTTTGAAACAAGATCTTGCTATGTAGTTAAGGCTGATCTTGAATTCACTCTTTAGCCCAGGCTGGCCTGAAACTCACAGTGATCCTCTTGCTTCAGCATCCCAAGTGCTGGGATTGTAGGTGTGTACCACCATACCCAGTCAGAAATAAATTTCTTTCCTCCATAAATCTTCTAAGCTCAGATATTCACTTACAGCAACAGAAGATAGACTAAGACAGTAGCCTACATTCAAAGTTGAGAAAGTACTCTACTATACAAAAAGACAAATCTCCCCTTCACCGAAGACATGGATCAATATCAGAAGGTCTTAAACACAGTGCTAAGAATTTATGAAAAAATAAAAGGTCTTTCAAAATTAAATCCAGGCTAAGTACTTTAAAAAGTACTGGTGGGTCAAACTATGTGTAGGCTGGGAACCAAGAGCGAACAAATATTACCTCCACAAATTAAGTTTTAAGTGGCTGAGAGACATTTTCAGCTCATTTAGATAAAGCTTTAAAATGGTCCTGTCCACAGTTCATCAAAGTACTGAATAGACAAAGGACCGGCATTTTCTGTTTTGGGAAACCAGGGAGGAAAACATTTGGGCCGCATCCTGTTGATATCCTAGGAGGCTCAAAGGCAGGATAAGGCGCTGAGTGTCCAGGTCGCAGGCCACCATGCACTTAACCCTCTCCTTTCCTCCCACGCCCCGGGAGTCGCCAGGACCAGGTGAGGACACTGCCATTGTTGGACATAAAAGGAAAGCTCCCGGTTGATCCCAAGTACCACGTGAATCAGCAGTGCAATGTTTATGGCAACTAATTCCCTTGCACTCACACAGGAAATGATGGTCCACTTTACCCTGTGCAGTCTAGACCCCACCTGGAGGCCAAGATCTAGTTTTTGAGGCCGTACAGTCTGTGGACTTTGATAATTGACGTTTGTCCAGAGGAAGAATATCAGAATGAACGGTAAGGGGTTATAAAATTTGTTTTATAAGGAATGATTTACAAAGGGGGACATTCACAGAGTATAAGTAAGCTTTGGTAGAAGAGTAAAATATTGTGGAAGATTCATGGGAATAAAGTAAATGCTTCCTGATGGACTATAAAACGAGACCTACATATTTAGGGAAATAGTTCATGTTCTTATGTAAGAAAATTCTATACTGTCAGGACAAACATGCCCTCAAATGTATCTACAAATTAAATGAAGGCACTATTAACAATTACACTGTTTACTGGAAATTTGCTAGAAGAGTAGATTTTAGGTACTTTAAGCATATTAAAAAAGTTAACTATCATATCATCAGGATTTGGATGTATTTCCTTCTGGTCTCTTTTCCATAATATTATTTATTTTTATACAAATGTGTGGAACATGCATATTTGTATTTTACATGTAATACTGTTTCCTTTTCCTGTTAAATGACACGGCATGATCAGAATAAATAAAAGGGTAACATAAGAGGGTTGAGTAAGTCCAAATACATTACTTACCATAGCAAGTTAAAATTGGTTAGTGTTACCATAGAAGAGAGAATTGTCATATTGGGTGAAAAATAAAACTCAGACCTAGTGGGATGTGGTAGTATACACCCGTAATCCCGGCATTTGGGAGGCTGAGGCAGGAAGATCACCATGAATTCAAGCCATCCTGAGCTACATAGTGAGTTCTAGGCCAGCCTGGACTAAACAGTGAGAGCTCATCTCAAAATAAAACAAAAATAAATAAAACCCAGGCTTCTATAATGTTTGTAACAGACACAACTAAACAATAAGGACCCATGACATTGAAAGAAAATAAAAAGGAAACATTATTTATATTACCAGGTAATGTCAGCTAAAAGAAGGTAATAATTGCATTTTTAAAAAATGTGTCTTATCTGCTGGGGATTTAGCTCAGTGGTTAGAGTGCTTGCCTAGGAAGCACAAGGCCCTGAGTTCGCTCTCCAGCACCAAAAAAAAAAAAAAATATATATATATATATATATATATGTATTTTATCCCCCAAATATCATCATCCAAAGAAGCCGCTATACAATCATCCAATTTTCCAGGGAAATAGAAAAAGATTGTAGTTGCATTATTCAACAACACAGCTTCATTTCCACAGAACTAACATTATAGGATTACAAGGAGAAAAATAGACAAATCTAATGGGAGAACGCAAGAAACTCGTGTCATGGGCAGAACCGCTTGATACATCAGACGCCCCCGAAGTGAGGAAGGTAGAGTTGAAACAGCATGACCACACATTGTTCGACCGACAGATGCAGAACCTCATATCCCAAATCAGGGGAAACCTGCTCTTTTGAAGCACACATAAACACTGCCAAAATTGGCCTCATGTTGGACTACACAGGAAGTCTCAACAAATGCCAGAAAATTAGTAGAATGTAGACCATATTCTGTAATAGAATTAGAAAGTGTCAGCAAAGTTGACTAAACCAACCCCATATATTGGGAGATTTAAACACAGACTTGTAAATTATTCATGAGTGGAAGCAGAGCTATGTGATGGAAATTAAAATCTGAGTAAGAATGAAGATGTTGCATATCAAATCTTTCACCAGGAGATTTGTAACCAAAATGCTTAAATTTGAAAATGAGAACTGCTGGAAACTATTGACTTAAACATCTATCTCAAAAGTCAGAAAATAAAGAAAATGAAGCCTAAAATTGGAAAGAATTACAACTAAAAACAAGAATCTGAGAAATTGAACATTTGACATTAAAAAAGGGCCGGGCATGCTGGAGCACACCTACAATCCTAGCTCTTCAGAGGCTGAGGCAGGAGGATTGCCATGAGTTTGAGATCAACCTGGGCTATCTAGTGAATTCAAGTCCATCCTGGAAGACATATCAAGACCCTGCCTAAAAAGCAAAACAAAAAATTCAAAAGACATGATTAAGCCAGGTGTGGTGGAGGACTCCTGTGATCGTAGCACAAGGGAGACTAAGGCAGGAGGATCACCAGTTGGTTGAGGCCAGCCTGGGCTACTTAGTGAGTTCAGGTCAGCCTGGAATACATAGCCGGATGAACCTTGTCTCAAAAAAAAAAAAAAAAAAAAATGGAGAAGAAGAAGAAGAAGAAGAAGAGAGAAAAGGATAACATTTCTGTCTTTATCACAGGTTGCAATGATTTTCTTCCTCACTTATTATTTATATTTTGACTTTTTAATGCTTTTTTCTTCCCTAAGCAAACCTTTATTTTTGGTGAATCCTTTTAATCAGTTTTGTTCTCCATGGCAACTGGCAGTTTGCTGTTTGCAATGTCTTCCCTGGGGCCGGGGTGTCACTCAGTGGTAGACGCCTGCCCAGCTTGCAGAAGGCCCTGGGTTTGATCCCAGCCTCCCTCCCCATGAAAATTTGCAAGCCCACATTATTGGACAGAAATCATCCGTGTTTTCTTCTAGAACCTTTTTGGTTTTGGTAGTACTGGGGTTTGAACCCAGGACCTCCACACTGAACTACATCTCCAGCCTTGTTTATTTTTTATTTTGAGACAGGGTCTTGCTAAGTCACTGTCTTAGTTGCCCACGCTGGGCTCAAACTTGCAATCTTTCTGCTTCAGCCTCCCAGAGTGCTGGGATTACAGGCTTGTACCACCACTCTTGGCACTTCTAGGACTTTGATAGCTTCTTAAAAACAAAACAAAAGGAGTCTTTGGTCCATATGCTTTTGTGTAAGATATGAAGATATGACACAGTCTCTTTTCCAATCATTTATTGAATAATGTGTCCGTCTATTCTTCACTAATTCGAGTTGGGACCTGTATCATAGGAACAAAATTCCTTGTAATGTTGTCTAAAATTGGAGCCCGTTATGTTTCACTGCTCTGCTGGTGCCAAACTATTTTACTGTATTTCTTCCTTGATTTCTTCTCTGGGTTGTCAGGCCACTTTCCTCTTTTTCTTTTTCTTTTCTTTGTTTTTGCAGTGCTGGCAATTAAACCCTTCCTGCGTGTTAAACACATACTTTACCACTGAGCTACGTTCCCAGCCCTATTAGCTCATTTTTAGTCTCTATTTTATCTAATTTTTAAGCATTTTTATTCTTTAAGACTTTGAAATTCTTCTTGGAGCTTTTGTTTCAGATAAACTGTATTTGATTTAATAGGGGTCAGCTTTTCTGCTAAATTTCATCCTGGTGTTACTGACTTGGGCTGTGATTTCTGTTGAACCCTTGACCTCCCTGGGTGAGAATCCTCCTGAGGTAGAGCCAATGATCTGGGAGAAAAACTGCTTACCTTAGAATTAGTTTCTTAGTTCAGCAGAATCGTGTGACCACTGGTCTTAATTACATAAACGCCTGGTGAGTAGGCCCCTTTATCTTGGAATAATCTTTATTTTCAATTTAGTTAGAACTATATAAGTTGTCATGTCGGGTAACTGGGCCCATGTTTCAGGGAGTAAAGTTGAACTGGAATTTTCTTCTTTTGAGTGGTTTTTAGTCTCTGTGGAAATAGATGGGGAAACGTAGGTGTGGCCTGAGATGCAAAAGGCTTTAGAATATTCTAGACCCAGCCCTTCAGGGGCTGCCAGGATTATGAAAAGTAGTTGGGTTTATGAGGTAATGCGGCAAATGCTTGTGGGTTTTATGCTGTGCTGTGTGTCCAGGATTGCTTGGTTGTGAAGTCAACTTGGAGGAAAGCCTTCGCCCAAACTCTGTAAAATGGCTCCATCTAGCCCCTGACGTAACTGAGGAAGCAAAGGATTCAGGCCTCTTCCCTGACTTAGGGCAGAATCTGTTTTAGGATACTCCGTGGCACTGGCTCCACAGAGCTGAAATCTTGAGAACTTTGCTCGTGTTAGATAGCTTTGCTAGCCAAAGAACCCCTCTGCCAACCTGGCGGCACCATCCCAGCTGCTGGGATGGGCCCCCCTCCCGGGGACCTCACGCGGAAGGCTTATTAGAGGATCCTTGATACAAAAAGGAGAGGCCCAGGCAGGGGAGCGTGGGCCTCTCCCCTCACAGCCTCTGGGGCCGGACTGGGCACATTACCCCTGCCGCCCCGTTGACCATTACCCTGGAAGGCACATCAGACAGCTTTGGCCCCTCAGACTCTAAGAATCAGATAGTTATTCCTTTTTTTCTTCTCGTTTTCAGAAATAACACCTTACAAGATTGTGGGAAAATACATATAGCATTGACGTTACTATTTTACTAGGTCTTAGGTGTATAGTTCTGTGGCATTAAGTCCATTCACATTGTTGTGCACCCACCACCGCTCTCCGTATGCAGAATCTTTCCATCTTCCCAAACTAAAGCCCAGACTCTGTCAAACATTAACTCCTCACTTCCCCTTCCCTGGCCCTGGCACCGCTCATCTTACTTTCTGTCTCTGCCAATTTGACCTCTCCAGGGACCTCATGTCAATGAAATTATACAATATGTGCTTCTTTGTGGCTGGCCTATTTCCCTTAGCACAATGCCCTTGCCGTTTATCCAGGTTGAAGCATGGTTCAGAATCTCCTTCCTTTTTAAGCCTGAGTAATGTTCCATTATAGTATATACCAGATTTCATTTTAGCCGATTCAAAAATAATACTTTTGCATGTATTTTCTTCAAATCAATTTTGACATACGGTACTTATCCAGATGGGTTTCATGTATGGGAAAAGTCATTTACTGTATTTGTCTCTTGTCTCAGTATCTTTTTTTTTTTTCAAGTACTGGAGATGGAATTCAAGGACACTCTACCACTGAGATACATCTCTAGCCTTTTTCTTTTTTCTTTTGAGACAGGGTCTTCTTAAATTGTCCAAGTTGGACCCTCAGATTTGAGATCCTCCTGGCTCAGCTTCCAGCCTCCTGAGTAGCTGGGATTATAGGTGTGTGCCTCTGTGCCTCACTCTTTTTTTTTTTTAAAGGCAGCAAATTCATAATTCATTCTCTCTTATCTCCTAAAGATTGGTTTGTATTTCACACATAAATATTTGTGAATGATGTCATCCTGTATACATTCAGCATACAGTACTGATGTTAAGAGTTGTTCTTATGTGAGGAGTGATTGAAGAACCTAATTCTGACCAAAAATTTATTCTGTGTTAGGTACGTAAGTAATTTGCGCCTTTTTAATCCTTTAAGGTCAGGTGAGCTTTAAAATTGCACTTTCTGTAGCTGATGGACGAGTGTCACTGGCCCCTCACTTTTTTTGCCATTCTGATCGCAGCGTCTGCACTGTAGGTTCTGAGGGATCCTCGCCTTCCTGCCAGTCAGTGACCCCATTTCAACCCCATTTCAACCCCATCTCCACGCGTTCCTGGCCTTGTGGCGCTTGACCAGAACCAGCCCGTGAGAGGTGGTGACTCAGCCACTGCACTCCCGGCTCTCACACTTTTGGAAGATGGAGAGGGAGCCACAGAGCTCACGGGCTTGGGCACATCTTGTTTTTTTCCGTCGTGGAAAATTCATTTCACCTTTCTCTCAGCTGCATTACTTGTAAAAGGGTAATAACGCATTCCTCACAGTAGCATTGTGAGGAATTAGTCAGCTGGTAAGAGGGTAAGTCACCTATTCAGTGAAGGATAGCTATTGTTATTGAATGCAAAAAATTGTGTTTTGCTGTGACATGACATTTAACTCAAAGCTTAATTCTAGAGTGAATCTAATTCCTTGGAAGGCTGGATTTTTGGGGTAGTTTCTCATGTGACTATTGGCACTTTATCTAATAAGTGTTACTGAGAAAGCTAACATTAGTGATGGTAGTATTTAGTAACAGTTTTTCTTTTTTGAATATAGACTCCTTTTTCTTTTTTTAATGGTTTTTTGAGACAGAGTCTAACTTTGTAGTTCAGGCTGGCCTTGAAGCCACTCAGTGGCTTATGCAGGCCTTGAACTTGTGATGATATCACCTCCCACCTCAGCCTCCCGAGTGCTGGGAATACAAGCTCATGCCGCCATGCCCAACTTGGAATGCATAAAACTTCTTTTTATCTGTATGTCATAATTATAATGTTCCTTTAAAAGAAAGCAACCTAAATTTTTCCCTGTGAATTCATTTTAGAAAAACTTGGAAGAGATTTGCTTTGACTTTTAATCATCCATAATCTCAAAATACAAAAGTAATCAGTGTTATCATTTTGAAATATTTTCTCACCAACTTGCTTAGTTTCCTGAATTCTGGTACACATTTGTTTAATGGTTTCATATTATTATAGAAATATTTTCTGTTTTCTTAATTTTGGTCTTGAACCAAACCTGAGACAAGAGTGTACTGCAGCTGGTTGTGGTGGTACATGCCTATAATTCCAGAACTCTGGAATGCTGAAGCAGGAGGATCGCAAGTTTGAGCCCATCTTGGGCAATTTACCAACTTAGACCCTATCTCGAAATAAAAAATTTGAAAAGGGGTGGGAATATAGTTCAGTATGAAGGCCCTGGGTTTAATTCCCAGTACAAAAAACCCCCAACCCCCCCCAAAAAAGAATGTGAGTATAAACTAGACGTGGTGGCATGTGACTGTAGTCCCGGCTACTCAGCCTGGGAAGGCAGGTGTGAAACCAGGCGTTTAGGGCCGGCCTCGGCAACATAGGGAAACCCTGTTCCAAGAAAAAAATAAATAAAAAAGCTGATGAGTGGCTCGGTGACCAAGCATCACTTAGCATGCCTGAGGCCCTGAATTCAATCCCTAGCACCACGAAAGGTGTGGGGGGTCAACATTGGTGACGAATGGTCAGTCCATAGTCACCTGGTCCTGCTGTCCTTGGGCCTGTGGCAAGGCAGCATGTCATGGTGAGAATGCGCAGTGGAGCAAAGCTGCTCACTACTCATTACAGACAGGTGAGTCAGTAGAAGAGAGCAGGCAGCCAGAGAGGTGCAGGGTGCAGAACAGAGTCAGGTGAGCAGGCCCACGACAGACAAGCAGGAGCCTGAGGTCAAGAGTTCAGAAGAACCAGGGAACAATTAATTCAGTCAGGGATGTACAAGCCCGGTAACAAGCAAGATGGTAGATGCCCTCCGTGACAACTTTTGCTCCTACCACTCTGAAAAGCGTCTTTTCCTTCTCACTTTGTTCTTTTCATAAACCACTTAGATAGGATAGAGGCCAAGAGGCACCTACCTGCAGACAGAAGCTTGCTATGTGCCTCTGCTCTTCATAGGCCCATTTCTAATTTAAGGGAGCTTGTTTTCCTATAGGTTCCTGGTTATTTTTTGATAAATTTTTAAAATCTTGATATCGTTGTCTCCATTTGACCTAGTTTTAATTTCTTCTATCCTGCCTCAAGGCCACAGTGACATCAGGGCAAGGGGTTCTGGGCCCACACTGACAACACTGCCCTCATGTTACTCAGAACCAACAACAGGGCTGGGACGTAGCTCAGGGCTGGCTCGACTGGAGTGCATGAGGCCCTGGGCTTGGCTCCTGGTACTGCAACAGAACAAAAGCTCCCACAAGTGTGCCCTGCATAAAATGCACTCTGCAAATAATAAATAATATTCGGAGATAATAAATACTATTCTAAGTCTGGCTACAGAAGTCTTCAGTGTGAAGATGCCTGCTCAAGTGCTCCCTCCTGCAGTAGTGTTTGCTCTTCCTACTCACAGCTAATTCAGAGAGTTGTGTTATAACCACCACTATCTCCTCAACACATTTGAACAGGATTCTAGCTCCTTCTGTTTAAAATGCTGCTTTAGGTAACTAAGCGAAGGCCTTCTGGCCACTCCGGAGCCTGGGGGGAAAAAGTGTTTGCTCAGAAGTGATTCATGGTTTAATCATTCTGCTGTAGCTGAACTTTAAGCTGTTTTCCAAGTTGTAATGGAATAGGCATTGCTCTGATACATTTATTTGCACATAGATGTGTATATTAATCATTGCCTATATTATGATGTTTTTCCCCTGGATGGTTCTATAAGTAGAACTTCTATAAGTAAAATTATTGAATCAAAGGAGACGAATACTTTTAAGGCTCTTATACTGACAAATTATTTTCTGTACAAACTATTTTATTTTATTTTGAGTGCTGGGGATCGAACTCAGGGCCTTGTGCTTGCTAATCACTGAGCTAAATCCCTAGTCCCTCGTACAAGCTATTTTAATTTACATTTTGCTGACAGTATAATACAATGCCTATCACACTTTACCCTCATTACAATTGGGATATTATGTTTCAAAAGGTTTTGTAGATTTGCTGAAAATGGGTATGTTTGCATATTTGTCCTTATTATTTTGTTGTAATTATGTTTTTACTTTTTGGTGATGGAGCGGAATTGAACCCAGGGCACTGTACAGCTGGGCAAGCACAAGCCCCATCCCCATCCTCTGTATGTTGCCCAGGGTGGACTTGAATTTGACTCAGCCTTCTGAGTAGCTGGAATTGCAGGAATGCACTACCATGCCCAGCCTTTCCTGTACTTTTTCTAGACTGTGAGCCTACTGAAAGCAGTGACTTCGTCTTTTTAGGGGTACCCTTTTCTGAAGCCATCTTCAACAACTTTTTCTGGACAACTCATCTCAATAACAGACTAGTTTTCCAGAAGACCAAAAGCAAGATATTATTATTCAATATTCTTATCATATTTCAATGATAGCCAAGTAAAATGTATTAAGCTAAACTAGACTTTCTGAATAGTTTTGCTTAATTTGTTCCCACCAGTGGCTCTGTATGATGGCGTCATATCATATCAGAGACAGGACTGAGGTCAAAGGGAAGTGTAACACAAGCAACTTGTTACTAATAACAGAGTTGTCAAATCTGAGGATGACTTTGTTCCATGAGTTACTGCACATGCAAGGGTATTTGTGTAACAGCATGACCCAATTCACTTGTCTTCTTCAGGGGGAGGGACATTAGTGATGGAGCCCATCCACTGACTGCCGCAATGTCCACACTTGTAATTTTACAATATCATGTAATTTTTGTAAATTACAGCCACACTTGTAATTTTATACTATTAGTAAGGTATTTTTAAACCAATGTGTCCAAAATCTTATCATTTTAACATGTGGTCAGTGTAAAAAATCATTAATGAGACAGGAATTTTTTTTTTTTGTATGGTCTTTAAAATCTTTTTGTATTTTATACTTGCAGCACATCTCAGTTGGGGCTAGCTGCACGTCAAGAGCTCCAAATCCTCATGTAGACCATGCCGCCATACTGGACGGCCCAGGGTTTATGGTACCGGTTACTACCTTCATGGGTGCAAGGGGATATATTTTTCAGTAATTGGAAGGTGTCTTAGTTTGGGTTTGGACAGTAGCAGACCCTGAGAAAAAGATGGCAGTGCAAGTAGTTTATTTGGAGGTGATACTGAGAAACACTGGGAAGTGGTGCAGAAATGAGGCAGAGAAGGGAAGAAAATCAATAAAGGGTACGTGTGTGGCTTGGGCAGCTGGGCTCCATCCGCCTGGGAAACACTGAGAGACACAGTATGCATTCTGAGAGGCAAGAGGAAGGTATTTAGTCAGCTACTTCCCATCTATCATTGGCTGCAGGTTAATGCCAGGGCTTTGCCCTTCCCTGCTGATGGGCTCAGTGTGCTTCCCTAGCTGGAAAAGGCCCTTAGACAGTGCTGACAAGCGGTACACCACTGTAGTCATGGAGAGAAGCTCAGTGGATATGGGTTAGACAGGGACAGAGTGTGCTACAGCAGGACACACAGTCTAAGTAGGGGTCCTCGTAGCTTTTAGGCCCCCAGAGACTCAGTGCCGCCACAATTGTCCTTTACGCTACTCATCCTATTGACTTGTGTATTTCTAGCTCCTGAGACAGTTCTTAGCACACAGTAGGTGTGTAACAGTAGATTGTTGCCGAGAGTGTAGCTTTCATTTGGGTAACTGCTTTATTCCTTAAGGCTTTTCTGTGGAAAAGAGAAATATGGTTACTAGGATCATGATCCTCCATGACCAGGAAGGAAACTGAGGCATTGGCCTTTTTAGTCCTGGCAGACATTTCCCAAGAAGGAAGTCAGCTGGCCTGGCATGGGCCATGAATAAGGTTATGCTACAACACATTTTGATAAGCTAGATTCGAATCATGTGCCAGCCTTGAGACTACGGGAGTGGAATCTATTATCAAGAGGTGCAGTGACTGGGCACTTGCCACCATACTGGGAACTGTGGATGCCCACACAAGCATGTTTAAGTTGTGAATGCCGTTTGTCATGTCTTACAGACAGATCCTTGAGAACACTACTGTCTTAGATGGACCATTTTAGTGCTATTAGCTGTTACGCCAGCTGTAAATTTGACACTTGATGCTTTGAATATTTAAGAATCACCCTACAGACCATCTAGTGTTAAATAAACACAATAGGAGGCGTTTGTTTTGGACTAAGCTTCTGCACTGGGCTGCGACAGACCAGACTAAAAATAAAAATGAAGTCACCTGAGCTAAAGTTCTGTGTCGCAGAACTGAAACTAAGCTGTTATCAGGATTAGAGAGTTAATAGCTGAATTTCCCATACGTTCTGGATTCAGAACGATAAGCAAGCTTCCTCTTCCTCAATCCTTACGCAAAAAAGGTACACTGAAGCAAACTGCGGCTAACCAGAGAGTATTTTCTATGGCTCCTTGTCATCACCGTACAAGGACAGTAACTTTGAAATGACCAGCCCATTTTTTTGTTCCTGCTTTTTTCAGCATCTTCCCAGACCACAGGAAAGCATTTTGTTTTATGGGAAAACAAAGCCAATTTAGACCTTAAACTAAATTGTGATTTTGGTCTTTTGACACTAGGCAGTCACCATTTGCAAAGGCACAAATTTGTATCATGGGCCTTCGAGATCTCTTTGAGGATGAATCATCAGCACAAGTGGACTCTTTCCCTTGACATTTTCTCCTGATTTTCACGATATTGTGAAGGCCAAACAATTCGTTGACGAAACACTTATTTTTTACTTTCCAGTTTCTGAGTGGGGCACTTTACTAGGGAACACTCTTGACTTTCCCTCTCTCCTTTCTTACTGACCCTCGCACTCCACCTGGGAATTTAGACAGTCTGCAGTCTATACCATGTCTATCCCTTCTGGGAGGCCTAAGGCAGTCAGCTTCTGCCAGAGAATGGATGGCTGGAGTTTATGTTGGGGTCAGGTGTTAACCCTCATAATAGAGCTAACCTTTGTCCTACCTTTCACGAATAGAAAAGCTGAAATCTTTATCCTTATGCCTCTGTCTTCGTTACTTTCTTGTCTCTGGGACACGGTGCCCAACACCCACAACTAAAAGAAGGGTTTATTTTGGCTCACAGTTTGCAGGGGTTTCATTTCTAAGTGGGCTGGCTCCCAGGCAGGGGAGCATGGCTGGGTGGCATGGCAGAGGAGGCTGGCTCCTAGCATAGCAGACAGAAAGCTGAGTGGTGGGAAGGGAGGAGGAGGGAAATATATCGTTCCAGGCCATGCCCCTAGTGACCCCCAGTGACCCACCTCTTCCCACCAGGCTTCGCCTCCCAACATCACACCCAGCTACAGACCCATCAGTGGACTAATGCAGTACCACACAGCCATAAGCCTGTCACCTGCCAAAAGTCCACCTGTGAGCATGTGGGGCTTTGGGGGGACATCTAGATATAAACCATAAGAGTCTCCCTTTCAACTGGTACCGAATTTAGGCAAAGAAAAAAGGTGTTCATTACTGAACATCCTCAAAAGTTCCCCAAAGAAAGTTCACTGTTAATGCTGGACCTGGGAAATGAACAGAATTATGGTTCTTAAGCAGAAAGTAGAAATTAGAAGAATTTCGATTTTCTGTTATTTATTATGGAGAAAAACTTAGAGAAAGGTTCATGAATTTCAGTCTCAAACATCTCCACACATAATCACAAGTGTCAGAATATTACTATATTTATATTTTGTCATTAAAGTTTTGAATTTCCAAAGAGATACAAATTTATCAATGAATGTTTACTCCTTTGTAACAACAGCACTTTTCCCCAGGTACTCAAACTAGGAACTCCAGTATTATTGTTATTCATCTTCTCAGTTTGTCTTTCTGAACATTTGTTCAACAAATATTCAATGAGCACCTACTAAGTGCCAGGCTTTGTGATTCTTAGAGATATGATAAAATCCTATGACTCTTTCCCCAGGAATCTTTCATCCCTCCTACTAGGTTCCAGTTCTTCTTCTTACTTTGTCACTTTATTGCCTCCTTACTCCTTCCTCCTAAATCCAGCTTTCAGACTGGTTCATTTTCTTTCTGTTCCCATTTCCTTTCGTGGAAAGGATGCAGTTCCATCTTCCTGGTGTGGCTCACAGAGCCAGCCCCATGAGCCGTGCTTTCACAGTCAACTCCAATGACTGCTTCCGAGCACTCTAAACAGACAAGGCGGCCTCATATTTTAGTGTGCTTTTTGTGTCTCTCCCTCAACATGGGACTAGATCTCTTCCCTTCTTGAACTGTGACCACCTGGTCATAGAAGTTCCGATTTTCAAGAACTATGTTAAATAAGCTGGGTGTGGTAGTGCACACCTGTAATCCCAGCTCCTGGGGGGCTGAGGCAGGAGGATCACCACAAATTGAAGCCAAGCTAGGCCACAAAGTGAGTTCAAGGCAAGCCTGAACTACAGAGCGAGATCCTGTCTCAAAAACAAACAAAAAATCCCTAACCAATGAATGAGAACTATGTTAAATGACATTTCCGGTAACAACTTGGATAACCCCTTTTCTAGGTAGAAATGTCTCCTTATTAGTGTTCTGTAGAACATCCCGCCTGTGTTATTAGTATTGCTGCTGGGGGTTGAACCGTGGGCCTCCAATGGGTGAGGCAAGTGCTCTACCGCTGAACTACACCCCCAGCCCCAGTATTCACTTACAACACACATAGTACTTTATTGGTTATTGTGCACACATAATTCTCTACCTAGTCTGGTGCTTCACAACCCCGACTGCTCATTAGAATCACTCAGATGCCTTATTTAAAGAAATACCAATGCTCAGGTCCCATGCCAGACTAAATAAATCAGAATTTCTACACTGTGAACAATTCAAGGGCAGCAGTCAGGTTTAGTAACTTGTACATATTTAGATGCTATAGACAGGTATAATATACATAACTATAATTTATTGCACCTTGAAAAAATTGTTAACAGTTTAGAGTATAATTTGCATGCCATAAAATATAATTGTTTATTTTTTGCAGTGCTGGAGATAGAATCTAGGGCCTCACATATGCCAGACAAGCACTTTACCACTGAGCCACATCCTTTAGCCCCTCACTGATTTTTATTTTTAAGGATATTCACAGGGTTGTGTATGTATATCACAATCTAATTTTAGAATGTTTCCAACATTTTCAAAAGAAACTTTGTACCTGCTACCAGTTACTCTCTATGGTTACTGCGGTCAGTCATCTATCTGTAGACATTTCATACAAATGGAATCATACGGCACGTGGTATTTTGTGGCTGGCTTCATTTACTTAGTGTTAAGATTTGGACCTTGAACGTCCCCCAAAGGCCCATGCACTCAAGGCTTGGTTGCCCGCCCCCACTTCCAGGAGGCCGTGAGTTGAACAATCTTCCCACCTCATATGTTCCCACTTCCATGGTGTACTTATCACTGCAGGCCCCAAGCAACAGGACCAAGGGCCAGGGACTGAAACTTCTGAAACTGAGCCAAAATAAACCATTCCTTCTCCGAAGTTGTTTTACATTAAGGTATTTTGTTACTGTGATGGAAATCTGAGTAACACACATAGCATAATACTTCCAACCTTTGTGTCATAGCATTGACATTTCATTTCTTTTTATGAAATGGCAATATTCCATTGTATGGCTATACCACATTTCATTATTCCTCCATTATCTGGATGTCTGTTTTTTCCTTCTTTTTGGCTTTGATGAATAATGCTGCTATGACATTTGGGTGGAAGTTCTCATGTGGACCCTATATTTTCATTTCTTTTGGGAACATCCCTAGGAGTGGAATTGCTGAGTCACATGATAAGTTTCAACTTTTTTAAGAATTGCCAGACTTTTTCCCACAATGGCAGCTCTACTGTCCATTACTAAGAGTGACAAATGGGGACTCCAGTGTCGCTCTCTCTGATACTTACTACTGTCTCTTTGTTATGCTTATATCTAGACATCCCGGCAAAGCCTCATGTGCTCCTATGTGGGGCCTTTGGGAGGTAATGTGATCATGGGTGTATGATACTGGATCATGGGCATGTGATACTGGATTAGTCCACTGATGGGTTCATAGCTTGATGTGATCTTGAGAGGTAAAGCTTGGTGGGAGGCGGTGTATCACTGTGGGCCTGGCCTGGGTAACATCCTGCCTTGAGTGCTTTCTGCCTGCTACGCCATGGACTGTTTCTCCTCTGTGATGTCCCTCTGTCATGCTGCTGTGCCTTGGAACCAGCTAACTGTGGGTTGAAATCTCTACAAATTGTGAGTCAAAATAAACATCTCCTGTAACTTGAGGGTGGTGGGTATTTTGTCCTGGCCACGAGAAAGTAATTGAGACATTGTCTGGTTATAATACTGAGTTATTTAGGTCAGTAAACAAGGGCAGGTAGAAGTTTTTCTTAAGACATTTCCTCTCCTTTTGCAAGCTAGTTCTTGGCTTAGTTACCAGGTACCCAAAAGGCATTTACTACACACATATTTTATATGATTTGTGTGTGTGTGTGTGTGTCACTGGGGATTGAATTCAGGGCCTTGGACGTGCTAAGCAAGTGGTCTACCACTGAGCTATACTCCTGGCCCCAGTATGTGTTAATAAATGCAGGGGGCTCTTTCATTTGTACATTGCTTTCAGAATTCACTCACAAGTTGTTAGGCTTGCAATAATCCTGTGAAATAGGAAGAGTGGAGATTCGGATTCCTATTATAGACCTGAAAAAATAAGAAAAAGTTCAGGCAACAAGGAAAAATCTGGAGTTCTGGTGGCCCGGAATCTGTATCTAATCTTATCTCTAGAGTCAAATACTGGTTCTTAGTATCTCTTCTCACTCCCACATTAGTTAATGTTCAGAAGAGAATGTTAAGTAGTTTCAAAAGAGCTTAGTTTGAAAAAAAGAAGCCTCGGTGGAAGCTGAAGGGACTAAGTGCTTTGGCAGTTTGGAGACTGCTAATTATGGTTCTGACCTAATCGTGGGCATAACAGTGCACGGGGTTCCCAAGTCACTAGACTTCTAACTTTAGCAAACAAATTCTTCAGCTTTGAAGGAGAACTGGTAGCTGAGCATTTACAGGGCTGGAAAATCTAGGGGGTTTCAAAGAGCACTATACATCAAGTGAAGGCTGCCTATTCTGGTTTACAGATTGCATTATCTGAGAAACAGCTAACAAAGAAAGCGAGGTAACTGAATCCTTCTCTCTCTTTCTCTGTGATACTGGAGATGGAACCCAGGGCCTGCACTCTGAGCAACATCCCTAGCCCTTCTGTCATTTTGAGACAAGGTCTTAGGAAGTTACTCAGTTACCCAGACTGGAGTGGAACTTTTGACCCTCCTGCCTCAGCCTCCCAGAGTGCTGGGATTACAGGCGTGTGCCACCACGCTGGGCTAGAGTGATCATAGTTTCCTTACAATATTCAAATTCAAATATCTTTCTTTTTGTGATAGAAGATGCAAACATATGCAAAACATCAAGAAAATAGTGTAATAAATCTTCCATCATTAGGGGGCTGGGAAATTTAGCTCAGTTCGATCCCTAGCACCAAAACCCAAAAACCAAAAAACAAAAAAAGCCATAAATCTTCCATCATTTGGCTCAAAAATTATTAACATTTTGCAGTTCTTTTGTCTTTGATTTTTATTTATTATATATATTTTTAAATTTGAGACAAGATCTTGCTATGTAGTTCAGGCTGGCCTTCAACTCACTATTAGTCCAGGCTGGCCTCAAACTCAAGGTGATCCTCCTGCCTCAGCCTCCTTTTTTGGGGGGGTTGGGGTGCTGGGGATTGAACTCAGGGTCTTGCGCTGGGAGAGGCAAGAGCTCCACCACTGAGCTAAATCCCCAACCTCTGCCTCAGCCTCGAGTGCTGGGATTACTGGGATGTGCCACCACAGCCAGCTACAGGAAGCCTTTTTCAAAAAGTCACTATGAATCAGGCCAGTTTAGCAAATGTACAAGGGAAATGATCAAAGTATATAAAATGATCTTGTTACTATGAGCACTATGAATTTGTTGCCTCTGAGCTTTCTTCATTTAGGGCTGGGCTGGCAAGGCAGCCACACACATAACAGTGGGAGTCTAAAAGCTACGAACAAGATTGTTCTTCCAGTTTTACAATAATTCACTCTTTCATTCACTGAACCATCGCACCTCGGACACTCTTCATGGACAAAGACCATCCTCCAGCACGACAGACCTTAATCACAGGCCGACTTGATTACAAGTCAGGTTTCATCATTACTGATCCTCAGACCCCGGACAAGCTGTCTCTCTGAGTCTCAGTTTCTGCTTCTGTACAATCAGGACAAGATTTAAAAGCCAAGGTTTCCAGAAATGTGTATAACCCGGTCCTGTAACGTTTGCTCCACTCGCCTCCGTCTCTCTTCCTACTCCCCTTCCCGTCTAAGAGGGCAGCAAAACATTCACAGAGGCCCACTTTACGATGCAACGCCAAAGCTCAGCCCCGGCTCTCCCCAAGTCACCTAGACTCCAATCTCACGTTCCCCGCCTGTTTTCGGGTGCTGCACCTCTACACAGACCATCTGCGCCATTCCCTGCTCTTGTCCGCGACTGGAGACCCTCCTCCGGCATCCTGTTGGGGCCCGACGAGACCCACGCGTCCCTCGGAGGCTCCGAAAGCGCCGTCCAGGGGCGGTTCCGAGCGGCGGGGCGGGCAGAGTCGGCACCGCCCCGCCACCTTTTTGAGTCGGTGCCCGGGCGCGGATCTCCAATTTGGGCGAAGTTCGCGGCCGGCTCGCAGCACGCGGGCGCCTCGGAGCCGGCCCCACGAGCCGCTCGCCCCGCGCCCCGCCCCGCGCCCGGCGCCCGCTCCCAGGCGCTCGCCTCCCGGCTCCCGGCGGCCGCGGCGTCGGCGGCGCGTAGCGGGCGCCTCGAGGCGGCTCGGGAGGCGGGGACGGGGCGTGCCGCGGCGCCCGGAAGCGGCCGTTCTCCGGCTCCCGCCGAGCCTGCCCAGCGGACCGGCGCGGCGGCCGAGCTCCAGCATCCCGGCGCGCCTCCCTCCGGCCCGCGCGCCGGCCCGCTGGGCGAGATGCTGCCGGTGCGCGCGGAGGCGAAGCCCAACCCGCTGCGGGACGCCAACCTCTGCTCGCGCGTGTTCTTCTGGTGAGTGCCCGCCGCCCGCCGCCCGCCGCGTGCCTGCGGGCGAGGGGCGCGTCCCGGGCGCCACCCGCCGCCCTGCCCGGGGAGGGGGCGCGGGACTCGGCGGCAGGCGCCCGGGCCGAGGCGGAGGACCAGGCTGCCCGGAGGCGGAACGCTGCCCGGCGGAGCACCGCCTGCATCCCGCACGGTCACCCATCGCTCGGGGGTTTTTGTTTCATTTTAGGAAAGCGGCTAGGAACAGCTGCCTTTATCTCACCGCAGCCAAGGCCTAATTAGCGTCCTGAGCCAGCGCCACCTCCCGTGGTGTCCTCACTCCTCCCGATTTCTTTCCCCGACATCTCCTTCAGCTTCCGCTGTGTGTATTTTTTTTTTTAAATCGTATGAATGGGGACACTATTCTTGAGCGAGATCTGCTTCCACGTTTTGCTTTTGACGGGGACACAAATAGCCACGTAGGAGTGTGTCTCTGCCCAGCTCTTTCCCCGTTGTGCGGAATTTTCGTTTCCACCTTGGGTGGTTGCTGGGGAAGGGGGTGTCTTGCCGGAATCTCTAAGCTTGTTGGAGGAAACAGGTGAAAAAGTCTTACATAAGTGGCCCCTTATGGCCGGGCGTGGTGGTGCACGCCTGTAGTCGGAGCACTTGGGATGCCAGCCTAGGCTACGTAGTGAGTTCAAGGCCGGTCTGTTTTAATTGTGTATTCAGGACCTGCTTTTGGCGGTTCATTGAGCCTTCTCTTAGGGAGTGAGGGGTGGTTAACGTGAAAAATAATAAAAGTAAGCAAACCGTCTCCCTAGCTTTAGGTAGGAGACAGAACTCTTGATGCACTGTTTGTGGATTTTTAAAGTGTAGGTGTAGGGAAAGTGTGAGTGCAAGGTACAGTAATGCATGCCTGTAGTTTCAGTTTTGGAGAGGCTGAGGCAGGAGGATCACAGTTTGAGACGAGCTCCAGATCCAAAGCAATGACCCTATCTCAAAAAAAAAAAAAAAAGTATAAGGGGAAAGGGGGGAAGTGTGCTGACTCGGGTGGAGCCCATGTTTATTTCATAGCTGGAGGGGAAGGAGCTATTATCATTGTTTTACACCTGAAGACACCCAAGCTGAGATACTGTACTTCAAATTGGCTAGAGTTGTAGAGCTAAGTGTCGGAGCAGGATCTGCCTCGGGCAGCCGGCTCCCAAACCTGTGTTCTGAGCCGCCCTGTTGAGTTGCTTTCCACGAGGGAGCTTGTTTTGAACTGAGCAGAGAAGGCTGGTGTTTCTCAAGGGACAGTCTGAAAACGTGGGTGCTGGGGACAGTGCAGGGAAACACCTATTGCTGTGCGTTGGGGAAGCTGTTCTCCCAGTAGGGCTACTGGCAGGCTGCGTGGCCTGGAAACTTGATGGAGATGTGAGATCTTGGTCACCTGCCCCAGACGGATTCAGTACAATCAGAAATTCTGGGGTGTGTGTACATGATTTTTTGTGTCTCAAGAGCCCCAGATGACGCTGATGTAAGGTTGAGGCTGCCTCTTGGCTTTAAATTGCTTTTCCTGTTGGCGTTGCTATTCCAGTATTATACCTTTAAAAGAGGGGCGCAACTTTGTGAGTTCAGCTGTGACAGTGATGACCATTCTGTAATTATTTTCCTTCTTGTCTTACTAGGGCTTGAACCCCAGGCCTTACACTGAGCTGCACCTTAAGACTACTCTTAGAATTTTATTTTGAGACAGGGTCTCACTACTGGTAAGTTGCCCAGGCTGGCCTTGAACTTGTGCTTCTCCCCCCTCATCCTGCGGAGTAGTTGGAATTCCATTGTTACGTCCGGAGGTGGACTCTGACCTGCTGTCCTGCTAGAAAAAATATTTCCCGGCTGTTGTAAACCCAGCTACACTAAAGAATTAAAGAAAACGAGTTTAAATTAAGAGAAGACATTTTATTTAGAGGACAATTTACTTAAAAGTGGTGGAAAAGGGGGAAAAGGAGATGATAGATAGCTACTCAACGAGTAGGGAGCATTCGAAAGCGAAATACTTGTAGGCCCTTTGTTGTATCCCCTTTTTATTGAGATTTTTCCCTTGGGTCGGCCCTTTGGAATTGGGTTGGCTCCTGGGTTTATCAGTTATCTCTGCCTCGATTTCTCATAGCTATGTGACTTCTTTGAAATTACGGGTGTGTGGCTTAGGGCTAGGTAATGTAGAGATTTAAGAATCAAAAGGGGGAGTTTGTGTTCTTTATGTTAATCAGATTACCTGGGGACCTTCCCGGAACCAGTCTCTTTGCCTTTTGTCTCTCTGATTGTTGGAATCTGGCTGCCTTTATGTTTCTAACTATTTGATTAGAGCTGTCCAGCTTTCTGAGTCTAATGAGGCCTTTACCCTATCTTTTCTCTACCTGTGGGGACCCCTGTCCCTACACCACGCCTGATCAGTTCACAGAATTTTAAAGCTGGGGGCCTCTTAGTGACATTTTGTGCACCCCTCTTCCAGGAAGTGGGAAGGATGAGATGAGCCCAACCAGGAGGTAGCCCCTGGATATAAGGCCCACCTTGTAAAGAAAAGCTGATTTTTCACCTTCTTTTTGGATGCTTGCTTTTCTTCCCAAATTTCATCTGCTTGTAAGCTTGTGAACTGGTCGCTGCTTACCCCAGTGATGCCCCGACTGGCTTGCTGGCTTTTGTACAAAATATATTATTGTGATTTTGGTGTATTCATGACACAGTTTGGATTTGGGCTGTGTGCTATGGCTCTTGATGTTTGAGGATTTTAAAAAATGCTATTTTGTTTTCTATTTCTGCCAAAAAGTTTTAAACTATAGGAACAGAGGAGAGGAACAAAGACAGTTTATTTCCCTCCGCTGGGTGTGCCTGCTGGTGTTTTAGTTGTTTCCTGATCTTCCCCCCAACTTCTTTATGCACATGTTTGCCGGTACCCCATTATACACATGGTTTTTATAGAGCTGTAAACAGCTTCGAATCTTCATTCCTTCTTAATTTTTGATGGTTAATCTCCGTGGCAGTAAATCTTGCACTATTGTTGAACACAGTTTATTTCTAATGATTACATCATGCATATCCATGCCCATTGATTTTGGTGCAGTTTTTACTTGTTTGCTTTTGGCGCTGGGGACTGAACTGAGGACATGGTAAACAAGTTCCCTACCCATGAGGTCCACTTCTGGCTCCGTTAGGGTCTTTCTTTTTTTTTTTTTTATTTTAAACCAAGAACATGTATTGGTACATTCTACATACAATGGTCACATTCATTACATTAATTCTGTACCTATACATGATATATCTTGGTTCTCCCCCTTCTCCCCCCCCCCTCTGCACCCTCCCTCCCTATTTACAGCAGGTTCATTCATCATTGCCCATATTTTCCCTTTCCCCTCTCTCCCCTGTTGCCTTTCTGCTTTTCCCCTTCTTTCCTTCTAGTACTCCTCTCCTCTGCACACCATCCTCCTTTTATAGAATATCTGTTACACCTCTTTGTCCTTATTTACCATTATGGTCTCTCATATCAGAGAAACACGTTAGGGTCTTTCTTTAAATAAATCCTCGGGCCACCTAAATCTCCACGTGCATTTTTTCTGAGCTATTTTCTTGTTTTATTTCTAATAGTAAAGGAAGCTAGAATTTCTTTTCATGTCTGATATGAAATAGGCCCCATTTTTTCCAAAATAGTACATTTTCTACATTACTGTTTATTGAATAATTCTCCCTTGTTACTGGAAAAAAGTGGTGTAGTTTGTGAACTGTGTCCCGCCAAGTCCTGGAGACTCCTGGGGATCATCCCGCTCCTTTGCTGTCCCCTGGTGGAGTCCTGCTCCCTGCTGTCCGGCAAGGCCCCGCTGCACTCTGCCTTTCTCTGCAACCTAGATCCGAGGAGGTCCGTGGTCAGCAGAGGGACGAAGGACAAAGTGAAGGAACTCTGCCCAGATGTGGGTTGAGGGATCCTGGGCCAGATGCGTCGGCCCACAGAGAGTGGCCGAGTCCTGGCTGCCTTGTTGGTGGCCGTGTCTCAGTTGGTGAAATGTCATCTCGCAAAGCCTCTGCTGTTGTGGAAACTGCCGCTGGAGACAGGAGAGACTCTCTGGAGACTTGTCTTAAGGAAAGCTGGTGACGTAAATGTAGAAACGCAGATGGCTCAGAGGAATTGGTGGTGCGAGGTCCTTAGTCAATGGGTAGAAGTCTTTAAATTGTGTGGTGTTGGTGCTGTTTTTTGGAATAAGTCCTTTATGACTCCACTATTATTCCTCATTAATGGAAGTCCAAATATTGTAGATGAAGGCAGAGTTAACTTCCAGGGCTCTGTCTGGTTTGAGCCAGCTCTTCTCTCCTCTTCCCTTTGTAGTACTGGGGATTAAACTCAGGGCCTTTGTGTTGATCTTCGCTTATCCTCAGCCTTTTCTTTTTATTTTGAGACAGGGCCTTGCTAAGGTGCTAAATTGCCAACACAGGCATTGAACTTGCAGTCCTCCTGCTTCAGCCTCCCAGAATGCTGAGATTATAGATGTGTACCACCACATCCACCTCAGTTCCTTCCCTTAAACATTTAGTTTGATGACTTTTGGAAATTTTATATAATAACTACAGCCCCAATCAAGATGTTGAACACCTCAAAGGTGTATTAAAATTCACTGCTCATTTTCTGTGGTGAAATAAATAGTGTAACATGTAAGTTTATCTCCTGTACTGATATTTTCCTTCATCTCTGTAGTCCTTCAGCCCATCTGCATGGTCCCCATGAGAGGTGTTAACTAGTGTCCTTTCTGATTAATGAAATGTTTTCTTAACTTTTTTTTTGGTGCTGGGGATCGAACTGAGGGCCTTGTGGTTGGAAGGCAAACACTCTAACCACTGAGCTAAATCCCCAGCCCAAACAGGATTCTAAGGTTTTACAGTGGCTATGACCTAGTCTGGCAACGAGAGGATTGCCCCCTAGGAGCCAATACTTTTTTTTTTTTTTGGTGCTGGGGATCGAACTCAGGGCCTTGTGCTTGCAAGGCAGGCACTCTAACCGCTGAGCTAAGTCCCCCTAGTGTCCTTTCTGATGTGTCAGTGGATAATCTGTCTGTGACCTGCCGTGGCCCTCGATCTGTTCACTCCTCTCGCTCCTGGGCTGAGACTGCTCTGCTGATGTGGGTGTGAAACTTGGGCACTGTGAAGGTTGTGAACATTACTTTGGATCCTCGTGTGGAACTTTTCCACGAGTCCCTCACAGTGAGATCCTCCTCAGTTTACTCCTGAGTGAGCCCTAAACACTGCGGGCATTTCTGTGACTGTTTTTGTGTGCACAAATGGTGTGAATGTGGCTGCCAGGAGTGCAGTGGGCAGATGTGGGCTTTGGCGTTGGACACGCTGGAGTTTCCTATCCCTGCAAACTCCGTATGGCTGAATCCCCCAAGATGACGGTTAATGCACTTCGTCCCATTCAGAGCTGAGGACTCTGAAAGGCCGTGGAAGTTACGTTTTGGAGATGCCTGCAGATGACAGGCTTCCAGCCTCAGGCAGACTTCTTTTTGTACAGTAACTTTTAGTTTTTATTTTTACCATGAACATGTGTTGGTACATTGTATGCATAATAATCATAATCAACATGGTCAGGAGACTTTTGTAATTAGCGCTTACGTACTTATTTATGAGAGAGAGTACTGGGGAGTTTGTAGGAAGAAAGGTAAACTTCTGACCCCCAGAGGTAGGAAGATTAATTTTTAAACCCATTTAAAGGTTAATCATTTAAGATGTGTGTGAGAGAGAGAGAGAGAGGGAGAGAGAAGGAGAGAGGGAGAGAGGGAGAGGACAGACTGATAAATAATTGAAAGGAACTCAGCAGAGGGTTGAGGGTTAGCATGTTCCTATTTACCTGTATCTGTCTGTATTAGCAGTATTTTTTTGATATGCTGTTAAAACGCACATGTAGGGCCGGTCTACCTCATTTCCCAAGTATTCTGATCCTGGTAAGTCTGGGTGGGTCTTGGGAATCTGCATTAAAATTTTTTTTTTTTTTTTGCTAGTGCTGGAGGTGGAACCAAGTCTTGTACTTCCTAAGCAAGTGCTGTACCCTGAGCCCCACCCCTTTCCTGGGAATCTGCATATTCACTGTTGCTTCTACTCAAGTCCTCAGGCCACACATTGAGAGGCATGATTAGATGGCTCCATTAAACTAACTGTGTTCATAGTCAAGAATACCTATTGAATGCTTCCTGTAGACTTGGAATTTTGCTCGGTTTTGCCTGTAATCCTCCTCAGTAAATTGCTCCTCCAACAGTCTGTGAAGCAGGCACCATGCTTTCCAGGTGAGACCTGTGAGGCCCAGAGGGGTCGGGCAGCTTGTCAAGAGATAGGAGGAGGTGGCAGTGTTACAGCTAGGATGCTACCGGGATCGTCAGAATGTGTTGTGGATTTGCCCCATATGCCTTTGGGCTCTAGCTGCGGACAGCTGAAACTTGGTAGACCAAATGGATGAGTGTATATACTAACTGTATCCAGCAGGCTTTTCAGAGTTATGTTCGTGAATGACTGTACCATTTACATGTGCATTGTTGGAAGCTAGTTTTCTTACATTGAAGTGCTGTTTAGGTTGTTGGCACTGTTATCCATGAATTTCTTTTTTTTGTTTTGTTTTTGAGACAGTCTCACTATGTTGTTCAGGCTGGCCTTGAGCTCACAATGTAGCCCACGCTGGCCTTGAACTCAACAACAATTCTCCTGCCTCAGCCCCCCAAGTACTGTGATTACAGGTGTACGCCACCATACCTGGCTTCCATGAATTTCTTAAGGGACAAACCTATTGGTCATCCTTACTTCTTCACCCTTATCTGACATCAAATCCTATAGATTGCATTTTAGAAATGCCCTTGGGAGGGAACTAGAGTGTAGCTCAGTGGAAGAGCACTTTCCTAGCATTTGTGAAGCACTGTGTTTGATCCCCAGCAACACACACACCCCCACACATGCACACAGATGCTCCCTAGGAAACATTCATTCAGTGACTGCTTCTTGAATGCTGGTGTTTGGATCCTCAGGGACTCTTGCAAAGATCTCTGCCTTCTTGAAGTTTGTGTTCTCCCTGCTCGTCTCTGGCCTCAACTCTCTCTTTTCTCAGTGGAAAGATTTCCCTAAAACAAACCTGGGTCCTCCTTTTGCTTCCAAACCTCTCCTGTCTCCTCCTCTTGCTTAGAAACTTCTCCTGTCTCCTGTTGCTCTCAAGAGCAAACTGGGATTCTTTAGCATGGTTTCCATGATCCTTCAGACTCTGCTTTTGGAGCTGGACCCCTGAGAGGAGGCGGAACTTGAACAGTCTGCCTTTGAACTGGGGCATCAAATACAGGATGGACGCTCTGACCAATGAATTGTAGCTGTTGGGTGACAGGGGTCAGCTGGGCACATGTGGAGCGAACATCAGTGCCCTGTCATCTGCCAGCACCATGGCCGTAGGCACGTGATTGTAGCACTGAGCCCTGTTCCGGGCTGGCTGCCAGTGTGGGTGCTGCCCATCTGAAGCCAGATTGAGCTGGTGTCCACCTGATCTCTGCTGCCTCCCCAACTGTGGGTGGGTTTGCTGACCTGCAGGATGGGCACAACTGCACCAGCTCACAGGGCTGTGGAGAGCGCGGTAAATTGGTAAACAGTGAGAAGAGTGCCTGGCAGATGGTAAACAGTGAGTAAATACGAAAAGCTAGCCAGGTCACCTCCTCTTGTTAACTAACATTTCTGAGTCAATATTTTCGTTTGTGTATTGACAAGAGCTTACACAGCCTAGAGGGAGAGGAAGGCATTGTATTAATTATGCAAATAATGCAAATAGGTGGAAGACAAGCCTCTCGCCCCACCTCAGTGGCTTATTAAAAACAAGCTAATAAACCAACCCAAAATGTGATTGTTCTCTGGGGCGGGTAACTGCGAATAGTTTATGTCTCTGGCTGTCCTTGTGGCCCTGGGGTCCTTTCCACTGAGTCTTTCTTCCCTTTTTTGAGATGAGGGTTCTCTCTGTGCTGCTGGGCTGGTCTCCAGCTTGTGGGCTCCAGTGATCCTGCTGCCTCAGCCACTTGTGTGAGGCTTTGTCTGCTGTCTCTCTGGGCTGGCTCCTGTGTGCCTTTTTTCCTTAGTGTTGTGGATTGCAGGTGGAGCATCCCTAATCCAAATTTCAGATTTCTTTCTTTATTTTCAAACCTTATATTTTTATTAGTACATATTTGTCATACATATTTATTACATTCATCATAGGGAATTTGTACCTGTACAGAATATAGCTTGATTTTTCTATTTTTTCCCATTCCCCTCCCCGTCCTTCAACCCTTCTTCTACTCCCCATTTACAAAAGCTTCGTTTCCATTTTTTCCTTCTAGTCTCCTTTTTTTCCTTTTCCCTTTCTTTCCTTCACTCTCCCCTCTCCCTTGTTCCCCTTCCCATTTGAACATTTTCTTCCTACTTCCCAATACCTACCATCCATTTTGCTCCTCATTTACCTAGGGTTTTTCACACTAGAGAAACAATACGATATCTAAACTTGTGTGTCCAACTTATTTCACTTATGATTGTGGTCTCGAGGTGCATCCATTTGCCTACAAATGACTCTAGTTTATCCCTCTTTATGATAGAGTAGTACTCTGTTGTGTACAAATACCACATTTTCTTTATCCATTCATCTGTTGATCACATGGGATGTTTCCAAGATTTAGCTGTAATAAATTGTGCTGCTGTAAATATGAAGATGCATGTGTCATCGTGGTATGATACTTTCAGCTCTTTCGGGAAGATACCTAGGAGAGGAAGAGCAGGTCAAATGGAATCTCTACTTTTATTTTTTTTAAGGAATCTCCATACTGATTTTCATAGTGGTTGTACCAGTTTATATTCCTACCAGCAATGGAGAAGGGTTCCTTACCCCCCACAGCATGGCCAGCATTTGTTATTGGCTGATTTCTTGATGATAGTCATTCCTTCTGGAGTGAGATGGAATCTTGCTGTTGTTTTAATTTGTATTTCGTGGATGACCAGTGATAGTGAGCATTTTTCATACATATATTTTCTGTTTGTACTTCTTTTTTTTTTTTGGTGGTGCCGGGGATCGAACTCAGGCCCTTGTGCTTACAAGGCAAGCACTCTAATCACTGAGCTAAATCCCTAGCCCTGTTTGTACTTCTTTATCTGAGAAATGTCTTCATTTCAGATGCTGATGTTTGGATTCGGTCTTTAAATTTGGAGGGGGTCTGACTTTTTAGTTCTTTATATATTCTAGATATTAGTACTTTGTCTGAGGATTAGCTGGTAAAAAAGTTTTCCCGTTCTCCCGTTCTGCGGGTTGTCTCATCACTCTGTTGGTGGTTTCTTTTGCTGTGCAAAAACTTTTTAATTTGATGTGACCCCAGTTGTTGATTCTTTGTAATATTTCTTGTGTGATCGGGGTTTTGTTCATAAAGTTTCTGCCTGTACCATTGTCTTCCAGAGTTTTTCCTATTCTATCTTCCAGCAGATTTAGAGTTTCTGTTTAATATTTAGATCTTTGATCCATTTCAATTTTAGTTTAGTGCATGGTGAGAGATAAATGTCTAGTTTCAGTTTTTGGCATGTGGAAAGCTAGTTTTCCCATCGCCATTTATTAGAGAGGCTATCTTTTTTCTAGTGAGCATGTTTGGCCCCTTTGTCAAAGATAAGGTAGCTGAGCATGCTTGGAGTTGTTTCTGCATCTTTTATTCTGTTCCACTGATCCTTGGGTCTGTTTATCGTGGTAGCTTCATAGTATAACTTCAAATCAGGGATTGCGATGCCCCCTGCCTTGACTTTGTTGCCCAGGATTGCTTTTGCTATTCTAGGTCTCTTCTGGTTCCATATGAATTGTAGAATTATTTTCTTTAGTTTTGTGAGGTATTGGTATTTTCATTGGCATTACATTAAATCTGTGTAACACTTTTGGAAGTATGGCAATTTTTGCTATATTGGTTTTGTCTATCCAAAAAACAAGGGATATCTTTCCACTTTCTGATATCTTCTTTGATCTCCATTTTCAGAGTACTGTATTATGTGCTGCTGAAGCGAGCACTTTTTCAGAGTACTGTAGTTTTCAGCATATAGGTCTTTCACTTCCTTTCTTAGATCGATTCCTCAGTATTTCATTTTTCCTGATGCTTTGCAAAAGGTGTTCTTTCCCTAGTTTCTCTCTCAGTGAGTTTATTATTCATGTACAAGAATGCTATTGATTTTTGAGTGTTGACTTTGTATCCTGCCAGATTTTTTAAATTAGGGTTGCTCATTTGATGTGGTCTGTGCAAGTATTACCCAAACAGAAAAACTTTGAAATCTGAAACACTTCTACGATTTTGGATAAGGACTGCTTAGCTTGTACCAGCTCAAAAGGCGTGATCTGCTAGCCCATAGGCAGAATAGGGATGACTTCCCAGCATTGGGCAATGGCAAAGTTTCTTTCTTGAATCTTGTGGCTCCAGATTAGAGTGCAAAATTGTGATATATTTTCTTTCTTGGCAGTTCCTACCCATTTTTACCTCTCTTTTTTTTTTTTTTTTGTCTACACGTATAGTAAGCTCACCACCTTCCATCACTTGCTGTCTTTCTGGTATTTGGTTGGCTGACATGGCCCCATTAAATCTTGTTGTGAAGAAAAATGTCTCCAGTTCCCATGAAAATCATAATGGTAGGGTTTCACAGTCTCACCCATCTGAGTGAACTAAATACTCTTTAGCATATCACTGTCTTTATTTTAATGTGATACTAGAACAGAACATAGATTTCCACTTGTCATCTGATCACAGGATAGTGTGTCTTAACTAATTTCTCCAATGATGTGTGTGTGTATGTGTGTGTGTGTGTGTGTGTGTGTATGTGTGTGTGTGTGTGTATGTGTGTGTGTGGTGCTGTGGATCAAACCCAGGGTCTTGTGTGCTAGGCAAATGGTCTACCACTGAGCCACATGGCCAGCCATATGAATATTCTTGAGGGCTCGTTGTGTTTCCGATAATGTCCTAACCAAGGGTTGGGAAACTACACCTGCAGTCAAATGTAGCCAGCCTCCTCTTTTTTGCAAACTCTGTCTTACTGGAACACATCCATGCTCATCATTTATAGGGATGCTTTCTGTTCTGCTCACTCTGGGCCACCCCACGTGTCTAGAACAGGCAGCAGCAAACATTGTCTGGAAAGGACTTAGATGGTCAATATTTTAGGCCTTGCTGGCCATACAGTGTCAATTGTGTTGTCACAGCCTATGGCCTTACTCGAGGGTAGAGCTGGTTGGGGGTCTTTGGTGCTCGCGACAGACACTGTAGGATATAAAAAGAGGGGCAGGGGTTTGTCTGAGGATTTGGTCTGAGCCTTGGGCAAGATGAAGTCACCACTAAGCAGGATGGTGATGCCTGTAGGAGCGATGGGTTGGAGAGATAAGGAATTTACTTTGACCGTATTAAATTTGACATGTTTCCTGGACATTAGATGGAGATGATGAGTAGGAAATTAGTGGTGAGAGGCTCTGGGAGGAGGTCTGAGACGGAGAGAAACTCTCTCTTATTATTGAAGAGTAACAGGAAGGAGGGCGTGATCTCCCTTGGAGAGAAGATCTCTACATTATCAGTATTACATGCAGTTGAGGTATCACTGTCTATTTATATATCACACCCCTCCTTGTACGTGCTGAACACACTCAACTCTTGTTTAAATTCTAATTAGTACACAACTGTTTCTCAGCCTTCATTATGATTGAATCACCTGGGCAGTCACACAAATGCCAGTGCCTGGTCGTTTTGAATCATAATTTCTGGGGGTGATGCCTGGCACCAGTATTTTTAAATGGTTTCCTTGGAGTTTCTGATGGACATTAAAGCTGAGGGGCCGGTGGCTGGCTGCAAGCATTTCTGTGTGCCTTCCATTTTTCTGGCCAAGGGGAATCCTCTCTGATGAGAACATGGCCAGAGCGAGACAGAGTCATCCTGTGGGTATTCAGAAAGAGGCAGTTGGGGAAGGGACTTGCTACAGAGCAGAGTTCACAGAGATGGGGTCTTTTGACCCTTAGAGCAACCCTTGGTGGGAGGGGGCCTGTCCTCATATTATAGGAGAAGGAAACGGAGGCTAGAGAGGCCACATTGAGGGTCATCCGGGTAGACACAGTAGAGCTGGGAATGGAGTCAGGTACAATGAAATCCTGAATATGAGTTTGGCCTCTGTATCGCTGTGTTTATTTCTTCACCCTGGGCCAGAGATTGATTGAGGTCATGAGAGTAATGGAGTGGAAATTCCATATTTGTGGGTGTAAAATCGCTCATTTAATAAATTGCTGTTACTTGCCAGTCTTCATTGGGGAACTTTATTGGTCAGGATGTGATCGAGATGATGTGGTACACCCAGCTGACCATTTCTGTTAAGGTCACCTGTTGAAGGGACCCTTTCACAAGCTAGGCTGTGAGCTCTCCCGTCTCTTAGGATGCTTTGCAGGGTACCCTGTTTTAAATAGCAGAAGAGAGGTTATCATCTATCTGCTCACCGTTGTAGGCGGAGTCTAGAGGATCCTTAGTGTCACAGAACCGGAATGAGGCATCTGCATGAGTTCTGAGCTCATTCAGCAGCTCACTTTGTTTGTAAGAACTAATTCGTTCTTAATAGAAGTCACCTGGAAGAGTATGTGTAGGTGCCGAAGATGTACTAGGCCCCTAATAAATTGGGACAATGAGGATCATTGCAAAATTAGTTGTTTGACTGTGTCTTTTTATTGCTTTAAGTGACTGAGTCTTAGTCAAGTTGTTATTCATTTGTAAGTTTTGTTTTTGAGTTAAATTGCCAGCTCTTTGAGATCAGAAACCAGTGTCTTCTACATCTTTATCTCTCAGTACTTGGCTGAGTATCTTGTACTTAATATGCCTAATCAGTAAGTATAAATTATTACTGTAGTCTTACTCCAGTTGCTTGGAATTTGGAATTGCTGACGTTTATACGTTAGATAGGAACATGCGAGAAGTGAGATAGAGTCTCAGTCTTGAGCCAGAAGACCTGGTTCTAGTTCATGATCTCACTCTCATTTAACAGCAGCGTGACCTTGGATGCAATATGTGACCTCTCTGGGCTTTGGCATTTCTACAGGTTCGTAAGATTAGACCTTCTCGCGTCATATTCCAGTATTACATTTTATTGTTTTAATTTTTTGGTTTTTTTGAGATAGGGTCTCACTGCACAGCTCAGGCTGGCCTCGGCCTTGCAGCAGTCCTGCTTCAGCTTCTCGAGTCCTGGGATTACAGGTGTGCGCCGTCACGCCCAGCCCGAGATTATATTTTAAAGGTGATGAAGTAACGAAGTTCTACTACTTATTTTTCTCCCTGCTTCTAGTTGAGCAGGGAAATAGTCTGGGAACAGTGCATTGTGTTTCTGTCTCCCACGAGTAGATAATTAACCTGTTTGTAACTGCCCGATAGCCATGAAAATGTATTTTTAAAAAAGGCAACAGAGGAAATTTAATTCATATGCAGAACTAGGCCATTATCTTGGAAGTACTTTGGAAATTGTAAGTTGGTGTTACCACATCCCCAAGAAGTCTTCCAGAAAGTGGTTCCGCGGTGGAGCGATGTGGCAGGAACTGCCCAGCAGGAACTGCCCAGTCGGGGTCTGCTGGCTGAGACTTCCTCTTTCCGCCCACAGCCCCGCCGGCGGGCTGTCTGGACGCAGGACGCCGCTGGTCTGTGACAAGGTGGTCAGGTCCTGCCGGGCTTTGACTGGAGCTGCCGCGAGACTCCCGACTGCAGCCGACCCCACACACTGCACGTCCTCTTCATGCAGCCCAGCTCTGCGGCTGCCCTCTGCCCAGGCCTCGGTGCCATTGTCCTGGCATTTGGTGCTCTCCTTGCATGGTCCCGACAGCATTTCTGCTGTCAGACACCTGTCGTTCCCAGGCGGTCAGTCTGGTTTTTCCTTGTCTGCACCTGTTGATTTCTGTCCTGTTCCCATTTAATGTACCTGTCTCTCGACTTTTTCTGAAATCTTTCCTGAAAACTCAGCTATTAACCTATGTCAGGTGCTAGGTTTTGTTTCTTTTTTACTTTGTCATCATCAGCAGCAAACGCTTTCGAATTAAAACCCAATTTCCTCCTCCTGACAACCTTCTGAAGCGGAATTTTATCCTCGGTAGTTTAAAGATGAAGAAATTGAGTTAGAGAGAGGTTGAGACTTTTGCTCTAGTGGCAAAAGATTTGACCTCAGATTGTCTAGATCCGGAGGTGCCTCACCTAAGCCCTGCACTCTGCTTCGTCTGCGCTGGAGGTACGGGACAGAACAAAGATCCAGGTTAAAGGAGGGCAGGGGTGGAGGGAGCAAGATTGGAGATGGTTGCAGGTCCAGGTGAGAGGTGAGGGGAAAGGTGACTGGAATCGTGGGCGGGTCTTTGGGAGGCAGGCCTTGGACAGATCCCTGGTTCCCTGGGGAGGAGGAGCCCTTTTAGGGGGCCTGTTGGGGTTTAAACTGGTCAGAAGCTCCTGGAGAAGAAGGTGCCATTTTGAAACGAAGGGAAGGAACGGGCCTGAGAACCTTCTTCAGAGTCCAGTTGCCTGCAGTCTGCACTGTGGCCACAGCATTAGTGACTGTTAGCCCAGACTATCATTAGCTCTGGAGTAGCGGTTCTCAAAGAGGTTCTGGAACCAGCAGCTGAGGACTTGCTAGAGACGCTGTCCCCGAGGCCCCGTGGCACCTGCTGTATTAGAATCTCTGGGCAGGGGCCCTGGTCTTTCTTATAATCAGTCTTCCCAATGATTCTGATGCCAGCTGAAGCTTGACACCACTGCCATAGAACCAGCCTTTTTTGTTTGTTTTTTTGAGACAGGGTCTTTGTAGTGTAGGCTGGCCTTCAACTCATTATGTAGCCCAGGCTAGTGCCAAACTTGC
Source organism: Hystrix cristata (assembly GCA_004026905.1). Classification (NCBI taxonomy): domain Eukaryota; kingdom Metazoa; phylum Chordata; class Mammalia; order Rodentia; family Hystricidae; genus Hystrix; species Hystrix cristata. The sequence goes on from PVJO010009482.1 coordinate 57,902, forward strand.
AGCAACCCTCCTCTCTCAGCCTCCTGAGTGCTGGGATTAGAGGCCTGTGCCACCACACCCAGCTAGAACCAGTTTTAAATATTTGATTCTATTTTACAGATTTATGTAATGGCCCAAGACACCTGGATTCTCTCTCTACCTGTCCCACACACATTTTTTTGTTTGTATTTTGTTTTTCGAAACAGGGTCTTGTTTCGTAGTTCAGGCTCACCTTGAACTCACTGTGTTGCCCAGGCTGGCCTCAAACTCATGGCGGTCCTCCTGCCCCAGCCCTCAAGGGCTGAGAATACAGGTGTGCACCACCACACCTAGCACACACTCATTTAACATACGTATATTTTAACAGAAATTGAAGTTTCAAGAAACGACAGTCTTGTGAGGTGTAGCTACAGGCACTGATAGTTTTCTGTTCTATTTTATAAACAGGTTCACTGCTGGTGTATGTCTCGTTGCTGGGTGGCTTGAACCACCAGTGGCGTGTGCATGACTGTCCCACGGCTGCCACCAGCGGGTCAGGCTGCGTGATGAGACAGTCATGCATGTATCACTGGTGGTTCAAGCCGGCAGGAACGTGTTAAAAAAACTGCTGCTCTCGGTCAAGACCTACTTAACTGATTTTAGGATACGCCCTGAGCCACAGCCGAAGCCCCTGCCCCTTGAGCAGACCCCGGTGGCTGTGAGCATGTGCTGCCAAGGCCCCGCACAGGGTCTTCCTGGCTCAGCCTCAGAGTGTGGCTTGTGCGGATTCCTTTTTCTCTAGTAGAGCTGGACCTGCCTCCTCCATCCCCCAGTTGTATTGAGGCAGTTGTCACTTCCCTAACTTCACCGTCCCCTGCAGTCCTTGGGAATGCGATGGTAGAGATAGGCAGAGGTAATTAAGAGTCCATTAGTCACTGGAGTGGCCCCTAACCCAGGAGGACTGGTGAACAGCCCTGTGATCGAGGCAGCCCTGTGATCGAGGCCGGATGACATGAGGATGGAGAAGGCAGCTCTCTGTAAGCCACGGGCAGAGGTCTCAGAAGGACCCACTCCCGTCACCTCCTCGGTCTTGTACTTCTAACCTTCAGAACTGCGAGAGTAAATTTCTGTTGTTAAAGCCACTTGGGTTGTGTTGTTGTTTTTTTTAACCAAGAAGATTTCTTGGTACATTCTAGACACACGCAACAATCGTATTCTTCACAGTTAACCTGTACCTGCGCAAGGTACATCCCGCTCCTCCCTTTTCCCCCTTCCCCACCTCTCCCTTCAACTCCTTTTCTCCTTATGTACGACAGCTTTATTTACATTTTTCCATTTTTTCTCTTTTTCATTTCTTCCCCCCCCCAGTTCTCCTTCCTCTTTGAATATTTTCTTCCCTTTTCACAATATCTGTTATACATTTTGTCTTTATTTACACTTACGGTTTCTCATATGTGGTGTGTTTTATGGCAGTCTGAGCAGGCTAATGCAAGCCACATGCCTCACAGAGCCTTGCTGCAGTCAGTGCCACTCAGTGTCATTTATCAGAGCAGCGTCGTATTGTAGTAGTTTGTCATCTATTAGACTGAACTCACCAAGGATTCTGCCTCCCTCTGTAACCTGCTCATTATAGATCCCCGCCCATCCCTCATATTTTTTTGGGTAGAGCTGGAGTATAATTCCTAAAACCCTTCAGCGTGCTCTATTTTTGGATTAGTGTGGAGCGTGAGAGCGTGTTCTGTCCCTGGATGAGCAGTCTGGGTGTTCTGAGTGTAATGATTACTCTTGAAGTTAGATCATTATTGCTGTTGGTGTTGTTCCCCAGTGCCAGGTGGGGTGTGTCAGGCGTGAGGCTGTCTGGTGCAAGCTCTTGTATTCTCACGCCATGATATGACTCAGGCCCATGCTCTGAACTTCCTCTTTTACGTGTGCATCAAATTGCCCAAGTGTTTTACTTTTGAGAAAATCTCACGCAAGCCCTTTTCTATTAATAGTTGAGAGAAGAGGTGGCTTCGTTGTCTTCCCAAACAAACTCCAAGTCCTCTTTCCTCTCCCCCTTTAGACAGTAATGCAGTACTTGTTTCGCCTTACACCATTTTTTCAGAGAAATTTAGTCTCCTGGAGAAAGCCAGAACAGGCTCTCTCTTCCTCTCCTGATTTCTTGTGGATTTCGGTCATTTCTGCTAGGAGCTGCCCAGAAAGTAAATCGAAGGGAAATTCCACAGAGCTGCCTCATCTTCACAGCTCTGCTGGGGTCGGATTCCCTTCCTGTAGGAGGAGGCTCAGGAGCATACAAGAGGGAATTCATGGCCTTTGATTTCTGGGAATTGGCATTTTTATAAAGAGAACAAGTGACTGGTACTATGGGACGTATCAGGCTGTGGAAAATTAGGGATTTGGAGGTTAGATTGAGCTCTGACTGGCAAAGTTTGGATGAACCCAGAGCCATTTGATTTCCTGTCTCAAATGCCCTTGGGGAATTTTACTTTGAGAAATTGGTGGTGAACTTGAACTCAAGTGTTGAAGGTGCACTATGCCAAGTGTAGTGACTGGAGTGTCCCTCCATGGGGATCGTCCTGGTGGTTTGGCAGGGAGCGGGCCACCTGGACTGTGGGTCCTGCGGGTCCTGGGGGTGGTGGTGGGGCTGGGGGCTGGTGAGTGTGGCTGGGAAGTCTCAGCCCACACTTCCTTCCTGCACGCTCCCTTTGCCAGGCCTCCTCTGCCTCCTGCTTCCCTTCTGTTTTCTTCTGCTGGGCTCTGCAAATCAGCCCCTTTTACCAGTTTCTATGAAACCCGTGTGCAGAGAGGGCCTGGGGGTGTTTGAAGGTTGGAGTCGTCTTTGTCACCCTGCAGTCAGAGGGAGGGTCCCTCACACCTCAGCCCAGCCATTTGGATCACTCCAGGACTTTGGAGACTTTGATAACAGTTTCTTGTCTTTTTAGGCAGCCTCCTTTCTTAGACAAGGTACGAGCGCCTGCTGTGGGTGGCGTCTCCCACAGAGGAAGGTGAGGCGCAGAGAGGCTAAATTGCATGCCAAAAGCAACAGCGTGAGTACCAGGAGGGGCTGGGCCACCCGATTCCCTCCGTCAGATCTTGAAAGTCACACACAGGGCAAATAGAGGAGGGCGAGTCACATCCCGGAGCATGTGTGTGAGGAGCCAGGGTGATCCGGGAAGGGCCCCGTGGGACACACGGTGCTTCAAATGACATTGTGCTTCCCTGTGTGCAGAAATGCTCTTTCCTGTCCTTGTATTCCCTAAGAAGCGAGTCTCCAGACATGGATTTCCTTTCTCAGGTTTAGCAGTGTGCTATGGATGTTTTTCAGGCCAAATCTTTATTTCTCAAGTGTGGGCTGCTGCCCAGTGGATTTTGGCATTTGGTTTGATTGTAGAAAAAGGGTTTGTGTTTATTCTATCTGGGTCTCCTCTCAGGCCGTGTTCCTGTGTGTCGTTATGCATCTTTTTATTTCAGAAAGAGTTGATCAGTGTGGCAGCCTCTCTGCCCTCACTTCCTTTTCCCAAAAGGAGAGAAGAGAATTGTACCCTGATGTACCATGAAATTAGACTAACAGTAGAATCTGTAATTACCTGAGGTTAGCCAGGTGTGGTCAGTTTCTCTTTTTAAAGCTTCTTTTTCACCTGTACCAGGTGACCTAAGTGTATCCTTCTCATATTGTATTTACTGATAGCTCCCCCTTTGGTTTCTGAGTATCCAGGGCCGAGGAGAGCTTGATCAGGAACCCTGCAGAAGTTCACGTTCCTTAAGAGCTGCTCCCCTCCACCCCCACCAGATGCCCTGAACTGTACACAGTGGTGTGAATACTGTCTCACCTTCACCCAGAGTCACACTGAGTGCAAACTCTTGCTGCACACTTGAGTGGGTAGCTGTAGAAATGACTGGTCATCTTGCTTTGTACACGTGAGTAGTGGCCCTGACAGCCATAAGGGCAGTGTGCGTCCTCTTCCTGCTCTGTCCCCCAGGTGACCCTGGCTTGGCCTTGAAGTGGGTCAGACTCACCTGCTATAGCTCTGGGCTAGGTGGTTGGTCAGTCCTGAAGGTGAGTAGGAGCTGGGGAGATGTTGGTGGGTCCCTGGGACATCATGCTTGGGTCTGGTTTGTGGGGGCCATGGGGGACTCCAGAAGATGGGGTAAGTTCAGTCAGTGAAGGTGGTTGTGGATAATCAGGTGGCTCCCAAGGTGTGAGCAGAGCAAGTGTACAACACAGAAAGCTGGAGCAAGGGGACCTTATCTTATCCTCTGTCCAGGCCCCAGGGCGTCCTGAGTGAGGGGCAGGGCTGGCAGACCTCCAGGATCACATCGACCCCCACTCCCTTGCCTAGCTCGGACCCTCTGCCCAGTTCTCCCCTCTTGGGGTGGGTGGGGAGCAGCAGTGAGCCGGGGAGGCGCCCACATCCTCAGTGTCTGCTGGGGCAGCTGAGGCTGGGAAGCGGAGTCCTCAGCCCTGATGTGGAACATCCTCATGTCTGAGATCTTGGTCTGGCTCCCTCTGAGCCAGTTTCCTTATCTGTCAGTTGAAGGCCTTTTATGAACCCTGCAGTGTGGACGGAAGAGAATGGTAGCCATGCTTGACGCTTTCCTGCTGGACCTGGCGCCCTGCTGCACTCTCCCATTTGCAGGAGTCTTATGGTCCCTGCACAGTGAGAGGTGGAGGCAGCATGCTGAGTTGTTGCGGCCTCTCTGTGAGTATTAGGCCTCAAGGCTCCTGCACACGCTGTTCTCTTTGCTTGGAGCACGCTGGCCGCCTGCTTGTCGCTCCTGCTTGTTGTTCCGGAGCTGGACCTCTCTCGTGGCTCCCTGCAGACTCCTGTGTGGCTCTTACTGTTACCTGCCTCTGTGTGTGGTCCTCTCCCTCCTCCCATCCCTGCCCAGGATGAATTTGAGCTCCATAAAAAGACCAGATCTGTGAGCTAGAACCCAGGCAAGTAGCTGTTCCAAGGTGGGCACTTAGAGTCAAGTCAAATTAATGATTGTAATGATTCTAGTTTTCCTGCAATTCTTTTGTTGAGATAGATGGTAAAAAAATTTTTTTTTGTTCCTGTTTGTTAGTAAACAGTATTATCTATGTGCTGTGGTTGTGAGAAGGCTCCTTAAGTGTGCCTCTCTGGGGAGACACAGCAGGTGGCCCGTTATCGCCACTCTTGGGCTGCCTGGCTGGGGTTCAGAGGGGTGCTCTTTTCTTCATTCTTGACCCCAGAGTGGGGATTTGCCTGTTTGAGGTGTCCTGTCTTCTTTCTGTTTGCGCAGGTGGCCTTGGGGAAGGGACAGAGGTGGCATTCAGACACTTGGGCTTGGTTAGAGGACTAAGGACCGAGCCAGGCCAGCCCGTGCAAATGACCAGCTACTCTTGAGGGACAGGTCCCCTCACAGGGTCGCCTCCAAGCCTTACAGAGCCTGTTAGTGTTGTTTTCAGTTGCTTTTGTTTTTCCACCTCTACGAGCATCTGTGGTTACATGAAACAATTTTCAGTGTGCATGGAAGCTGTTTTAGAAACTGCCCAGAGTCACTGTGGAGTTTTCTGTTTCCTACTAAATAAATCCTTTAATTAGACCATGTATGGAGGCTTTTCAAAGGATGTTTTTGTTCTTTCTGAATATGCAGCTATTCAAGCTGAGGGTTGGTGTGTTTGTAATTGACCTAATGCTTTAAAGAATGAACTGGTTCAGCTGGAATTTTCCTAAAGTCTGTCACATTGATGTAGTATGGTCCAATTAGAAAAGTCTCTGATACGTAATTATCTTAACTCTAAATAATAGGCAGAGATGTTACTACTTTTTTTAAATTTTTTTTGGTGCTGGGGATCAAACTCCGGGCCTTGTGCTTCCTAGGCAAGCACTCTAACCACTGAGCTAAATCCCTAGCCCTACGCTTTATTTTTACCAAGAACATGTATTACTACAATGTATAAATAACAATCACATTTATCATGGTTATTTTGTACCTGTACTTGATGTATCTTGGTTCCCCAGCCTTCCCTACCTCTCCCTTCCATTCCCCCATCCTTCCCAATTTACAGCAGGTTTATTTACATTTTTACATTTTTCCCTTTTCCCCTTTCTTTCCTTTTCCCCTTCTATCTTTTCCCCTTCTCCCTTTCTAGTTCTCCTCTCTTTTGAATATTATCTTTCTTTTACCTAGTATCTATTATACCTCTTTGTCCTTATTTACACTTGTGGTTTCTCATATCAGAGAAACAATTTGATGTGTACTTGTGAGTATCTGATGTATTTCACTTAAAAGTATGTTCTCAAGGAACATTTTAAGTCAGTGTTTAAATCAGTGTTACTGTTTTGGACAACTGTCGTTTACCCAGTTCTCAATATTGTGCATAAACCATGGCACTTGATCCTGTATTTTGGGTACAGATTGTATCTGCTCGGAGTGTTGCTGAGAAAGTCTCTTCCAGGTCCGGAGTCATTGCCAGGGCTCAGTGCGATGTCTAAGTGAGAAAGCCGTAGGGAAGTGGGACCGAGCTGTGTGGAGCATTGGTTTCCTGTCCTAAGCCAGTGAGGGGCTTGCAGACTTTCAGATTATACCTTCAAGTTCTGCCTCAGAGCTGTCAAGGTCTCATGTATTTTATTTATGGAATGTAAGCAGTCTCAGTTATTAGCTCGTGGACAAGTACCAGAAATGTGAACTCAAACTGGTGCTTATTTAACCCCCTGGCTTTTCTCCTAAGACTTTAGGGTTTTGATATTATAAAAATTAAATGGAAAACTAGGCTCAGTTACTTTAACAGATACTGTATTTGCTTGTAGTGAAACCATAGCATGGTAACCAAATGCCCTTCTTCTCTAAACTTTATACCATTTGCTGAAAAATAATTTTAGACTGTATAGTAGCTTAGGCTGAGAGCTGAAGTCTGTGAAACTGTTCCTGTGGGGCCTTAATTAAATATTAAAAATTAAACTGGGGTGGTATATATCTCTCATCCTAGCACATTGGAGGCTGAAGATTGCAAGTTGACATCTTGCCTGGGCAATTTAGTGAGATGCCGTCTCAAAGTGAAATGGGCTGGGGATGTAGTATAGTGGTAGAGCACCCTTGGTTAGATCCTCAGTGTGGGTTGGGGGGTGTCTAGGAGGGATTAAAAGGGAATTACACTAAAAGGGAGCTGGGGGAGTGGTGTAGTTCAGGGGCAGAGCACTTGCCTAGCATGCCCAAAGCCCTGGGCTCAATCCCCAGCAATGCAAGGATTAAAGAGGGGAAATAAAGGGGGGTGCATCTGTTCTGTGTTTTTTTATGTGATGATCACTGGGGTGCGAGCACACGAGGAGACGGAGGAGAATTTCAGAAAGGCAGGATCGTCATCCTCACAGGTCCTAGAGCAGGAGGCACAGGATGCCGTGCAGGCCCACGGAGGATGCACCAGGACGATCAGGAGGCAGAGGGGGCAGGAGCCGAGGCCGCACCTTTATCAGGATATGTGGGGAAAGGCTGGGCAGGGCTGGGGACAGTTAGGACTGGCTAGTCTGAATAATTCCAGCGGGCTCTGAGGCATCACTGTGGCCCCAGGGTGTCTGCTACCTGGCCCTCGATGATTCAGGCAGGGGAATCTTGGGTGCTGGGGTGGACAGGCCGGATGGAGAGGTCTGGCTCTGCTGTGTGTACTGCTGTGTGTACATGGTACAGGCGTTTTCCGGCTCAGTCTTCGCCGTCTGTAAGATTGGCTGGCTTCATCATCGTCCATTTCTCCCCAACCAGAAAGATTTGAGAAGTCAGAACACCATAATACATGTATAGAGAAGATTAAAATAAGAATGGTACAAAGACCTCATAAAAGGTCACCTTGCTGTACGATGATCCAGAGGGCAATCTGATGGCCACCTGAGGACAAAGTTGCTTGGGCAGAAAAGGGAAGAGCTAGAGCCAGCTTGTTGGGATAGACCTGCAGCCAGGAGCCAGAGGTAGGAGGGCCCACGGTACTCAGCCAGGTCTTGGCACAAGTGCTGTCCAGGCAGCGGAAGGAAACACTCCAGATGCTGCTCTGGTGGTCACGCCGCCTTTCGTTTGGACTTTTCTGTATTTTCTGGGGCCTGCTCCTCTGGGGCCTGGATCACACAACCTGATCTACCAGGTGGGCCTGAAGTCACGACCTGATGGAAAGGGGCCGTGAACAGAAGGAAGCGAAGAGGAAGAGTATGACTTAGGGCTTCACCCTGTTCCAAGCTGAAAGAGCTACAGAAGGCTGGCCTGGATGAGCTTACACCCCGAGGGTCACTTCTGCATTGCAGGAGGCCCTGCAGGGTCAAAGCCGAAAGCAATGTCAGGAAGAGAGAACTCCCATATTAACTGTAACCCAAGTGCTACTGCTTTGGGGACTTTGGAAAAAGGCTTAGCAATTTTGTAGGGGGGGATTCCAAATAAGCAGGGACCTGGTTCTGTATAAATTACTTTCTGAATTTGGAGAAAAAAATCGGTTGCCATGGATGTAACTTCCAGAACTTTTATGGCTAAATATGTTTGCTTTCTTGTCTTTTGGAGGACATAAAATTAATGAGGTCCTATAGTTTGATGTGTGTGTGTGTGTGTGTGTGTGTGTGTGTGTGTGTGTGTGGTGCTATTTTTGTGTCAAGTGGCAAGTGTTTAGATTGGTTGGCCACAAGCTTTTTATCATATTGATACTCTGGAGAAATGAAAAATGTCAGAAACAGCCTGTACCCTAGTGGAGCTTGTACCCCACGGAAAGTTAAGAGGATTAGTTTAGATTTCATGTTGGATTATGAAATTTGTGGTCAGTTAAACAGACTGGGCTGGAAAGTATTTTTTCCTCTGCCTGTGAAAGATTTTTCTAAGGCAAGCAAGTGGTATAAATTAGATTGCCTGGAGAATGCCGTAAATGCCTGATATGCCTGGAGAACTGGGGAGACTGTGTTTCCCCCAAGAATTATCTCAGTACTTGAGATTACTCCATCTGCGCTCAGTGAGTGTTTTCAGTGGCTTAGATTTTTCATGGCGTCACCTAACCTTCCCTTCAAGTTAGTGGGTAGAGGCTTGTGATTAGCCTTCTTGGTGGACAGGAGCTTCTTAGATTGAGTTGAACGTACTTTCCATGCTGCTGGCGAGGGATGATTGGAGGCCATGGGAACCCTGCTCCCTCTTTCGAGTTTCACGGGTGTTACATCACATTGCATAGTGTGTCTCTTAGGACCCACGTTTGTTACGTAAATAGAAGAGGAATATAAAATTAAGAAACCAAGAAGTTTGTATCACAAACCAGAGGTTCTCAATTATCCTGGAGGGGCTACTGCCAGTTCTCATCTGCTTCCTGATGATTTTGGACAAACAGGGTGACATTCGTAAACTCCAGACTGACAGGATGCTGAGGGCTGAGCTGATGCAAATATTTGCCAAGGCTTTATAGACTAATAATCTGTTAAACATAACTGTGGCCTTGGAGAATAAACACCCTCCATATAGGCTTCTGCCTCAGAATTGCCCAGCTGGTGGGGGCCTGTCTGAACCAAAGGCCAGGGCAGCATGTGCCTTCTTGTCCTCGGCTTCCTAAGCCAGTGTTTGCAGCACTGTGGCTGTGACCGCCTTCGTGACCTCTCCTGTTTACAGCCCGTGTCTGACTCAGGATGGCAGATACTGTTTTGATAGCATCAGCCAACTCTGATCACATTGCACACCAGCGTGATCTCCCTGCAGCTGTCTCCGGGTTCCTTTGCTTGCTGCACTTTAAGACTGGAGTTAATCTTAGACCCAAGTTAACTTTGTTTCGGGTTAAGAGAGAAAGGTCAGCTGGCCCTTTCTGGTTGCATCTTTTTTGCTGTATTTTCCATTGTTTATCATTTGCCCACCATCTTTGAGACAGCAGAAGCAGAAACTTGTGGGTGGTGGCTCTGCCTAGAAAGAGCCTCCTTGCGTCTCTCCTCTTTTCTCCTCTTCTCTCATCTTTCCTGCTCTTCTGTCCTCGTCTCTTCTCATCTCTTCTCGTCTCTGTCTGTCTGTCTGTCTGTCTGTCGGTCGTACTGGGGATTGAATTCAGGGCTTTGTGCGCGATAGGAAGTTGTTCTACCAGTGAGCTACATCCCCAGCCCTTTGCGCCTCCTACTGGAAGTGTGGTCACTAGTAGTATCGACATGTCTTGGGGCCCTGCAGAAATGCAGAGTCTCAGGCCCTGCCCCAGACTCAGTGAAGCTGACTCTGTGTTTTAACCAGATCTCTGGACTGTGCCCGGGTCCAGGCTAGTCCCAGAGGTTGCCTGTTGGGTTGAAGAGCTTGGTTGCTGTCTCATTCGGGTTCTGAGGCTGGGAAGAGGGAAAGGTAGAGGTGTGGTCCTCATGCACATTTGTTTCTCCCTACTCCAAACTGCAGGGTCCCACCTAGCTGCAAGGGACTCAGAAAAAAGGCAGACTGTGAGGCACAATGGGGAGAAGGAAGGGTCAGGCTCCCAAAAGGGCCAAGGGAGGGATTAGGTGAGCTTAGCTGAGATTGTATTATGCCACCCTTTCCTTTCTTGTTTATCTTAAATTACTATATTAATGAAAAGATGAAGAATATACAGGCTTTGTTGATTGGAGAAGAATGTATTAATTTTGATTCTGGCCATAGATAACATCAATATTAGTTGTTTGGTGACTGTTCGTTTTCTCATAGAGAAAGCCCAGTGCTTGTCAAATACTCAGTGTGGAAGACCCGCACGAATGTGGATTTTCTCTCAGTCTTCCTCTCTCCTCCCTTTCCTTCCTTTGATGATGAGAAATGGCACTGTGCAAGAGCAGCAGGAACAGTGTAATGAACCCCTAAGTGCTGTATCTGTGAGTGTCAGCCCTCTTGTCCCAACCTCTCCCTACTCCTTTCAGCCCTGGGTAACGGGTGTGCCGGTTTTAAGTTTAATGAGTGAAGAATGGTATCTCATTGCTTTGCTTTTATTTGAGGGAGAGTACCAGCCCCTTACTTTGTTACTAAGTCATATGTTTATTGTGTAATTTTCACAGATATTCATGGAAATGTCAAAATATGTTTATATACACACTGTTAAATTATCCATCAAAATCACATTGTGTGGGGCTGGGGATTTAGCTCAGTGGTTAGAGTGTTTGCCTTGCAAGCACAAGGCCCCACCCAGCACAAAAAAAAAAAAAAGCAAAACAAAACAGAAAAAGCACATTGTGGAACAGATTAGAAGATGAAGAAACAGGTCCAAACATTCTCAGTCACCTTATCTTTTTTTTAAAATTTTATTTTAATGGTACATTTTAGGTGTACATAGTGATAACATTCATCATAGGGGATTTGTACCTGTACATGATATATCTTGTTGCTGCCTTTTTTCCCATTCCCCTCCCCTCACCCCCTCCTCCCTCCCTATTTACAAAAGATTTGTTTCCATTTTTTTCCTTCCATTTCTTAGTTCTCTTGTCCTCTGTTCCTTTCCCCCTCCCTTGTTCCCTTGCCCATTTGGACATTTTCTTCCCTTTCCCAATATAATACATTTTAGTCTTTATTTACACTTCAGTTTCTCACACCAGAGAAACTATGCGGTATTTAAACATGTGTGTCTGATTTATTTCACTTAAGAATATGGTCTCAAAATGCATCCATTTACCTAGGAATATCTCAAGCTTATCATTCTTTATGGCAGAGTAGTACTCCACTGTACAAAAAAAAAAACACATTTTCTTTATCCATTCTGCTGTTGATGGGCATTTGGGCTGTTTCGAAGATTTAGGTATTACAAACTGCGCTGCTATAAACATGGGTGTCCATCTATCGCTACAGTATGATGCTTTTAATTCTTTTGAGAAGATACCAAGAAGTGGAATAGCTGGGTCCAAGAAGGGGAATAGCTGGGTCAAATGGAATCTCTAGTCCTAGTTCCCTGAGGAATCTCCACACTGATTTCCATAGCGGTTGTACCAGTCTACATTCCCACCAACAGTGGAGAAGGGTTCCTTTTTCTCCACAGCCCCTCCAGCATTTGTTATTGGCTGGTTTGTTGATAATAGCCATTCTTTGTGGAGTGAGGTGGAATCTCAGGGTTGTTTTAATTTGCATCTCTCGAATGACCAGTGATGTTGGACATTTTTTCACGTGTCTATTTGCTGTTTC
>PVJO010009483.1:0-69317 GCA_004026905.1 Hystrix cristata
TCTGGATCCATTAATTCATTAATTCAGCTTGGGCTGCAGCACGAAGGAGAAACAGTGGAGGGAAAGCACAGCAACCAGGAAACAAAACCCCTTTCCTTCACAATGCCTGTCTAGCGCCCTCTACTGAAAAATCTTTGTTTAGTGCTCCTTTGTATAGGAAAATTAAGGGCTTGGTTTTCTTTTACAGAAGGCAAAATCTGCGAATCTGGAGATGAGAGGCCATATATTAACGATGGGCACCCTTTTCACGGTCTACTGATCAGGTAAGTAGAACCTTTTACATATGAAATCTCTGAGTGAAGCTCTCTTCCCTAGGATACTCTGCCCACCAGTTCTAGCCTGCTTGTCTTCCTTGGACCTTGAACTTTCTCTTTGCGACTTAGGGAAACCACAAGGCTCAGTTTGGGTACCCTTTTCCAGCACCACAGCCTGGAAATTCTCCCTGTGAAGTAAACTGAAGGCGAGAGTAGAACTCGCTTTCTTTGCTCCCCTTTTCTACTCACCACTCTCTTACACGTACTCCTTGTTGTCCAGTGTCTGAAAAATTGTTGCATCATATATTTTACCTATTTTTTTCAGTCCTGGGGATTGAACCCAGCACGCTCTTAAAGGGAGCTACATCCCGAGCTGCTGTATCTGTTTATTTATCCTAAGACAGGGTCTCACTGAGTTGCCCAGGTTAGCCTCCAGCTCTCAGCCCTCCTACTTTCTTTATGTATGCATTCACTTGCTATAGTTTTGCCTATCCTTTCCTTTTTAACTCTTCAGAATTCCTTTGTTTTAGGAAGTATTTTGTACAACACACTGGGGAGCCTGTTGAGTGTGTTTGTTTTTGTTTGTGACACCTCCTAAAAATTCCTTATCTAAGTGATGTGACGTCAGCCTGCAAATTCATGCTAGTGCTGGCACAGGCCACAACTTTTGAAAGACAGTTTCTTCTTTTTTCCCTCCTAGGTAGCATCAAAATAGCCTTCCTGTGATCCTTTACTCCAGGGCCATTGCACTGAGCTACATGCCCTGCCCTTTATTATTTATTTATTTCCTTATTCAATTTTTTCAAGACAAGACCTTGTTAAGTGGCTGGGGTTTTTTTTTTGTTTTGTTTTTTTGTTTTTTTTGTACTGGGGATCGAACTCAGGGCCTTGTGCTTGTTAGGCAAGCACTATAACCACTGAGTTAAATCCCCAGGCCCTGTGATCCTTTGAAGGAAAGAAGCAGGTTTACTTCTCACTCACTTTTACCTTGAGGGCATTGCCTTTTAGGAGAGGTCTTGGTTTCATTGGCAGACGGTCTCATTCTAGGCCACGGGTGAAGATTAAATAGACAAGTGTGTACTTAGTGAAGCACTTAGCATAGGGAGGCTTCAATAAATGTTAGTTAATATGTCACTTAGGACTTCAGTCCTCAGAAAATGAATATAAAATCTGTCTCCCCACTCCATGAGGCCACCAAAACTGAAGGGAAGTTCACTCCAACATCAGCAGGTGTCCTTGGGGGTGATAGCGTTATTAGTGTGCCCTACCCAGCTGACCTCCTTGGCATCTAGCTTTCCCTTAGAATTTGGCATGGTGTGTGGATAAGAAACAAGAATAGACAGTGGACTAGGACTTTGGACCCAGAATGATTACCTCAGGCCATATGGAATGCAGCCCCTCCCTCCTAAAGGGAGCTGCAGCCACTCTGCTAAGCTCCCGAGTTTTGGGGAACATAAAATGTAAAATAACCAGATTATTTTTTTCCTCTAAAATCCCTGTTTCCTTTAAATCCTATGCACTAAAAAACTGGGTTAGAGAGCCTGAGTTCCAACTGGTCATTTTATTTTATTTATTTACTTATTTATTTATTTATTTATTTTTGAGACAGGATCTTGCAATATAGTCCAGGCTCGTCTTGAACTCACTATGTAGCCCAGGCTGGCCTCAAACTTACAGTGATTCCCCTCCCTAAGCCTCCCAAGTGCTGAGACTACAGGTGTGCACCACCACAGGTGGCCCCAACGGGTCATTTTAAATCCACAGAGCCACCTGTGATAGGTGGCCACTAGGCAATTGAACAGTTCCTGTACTCTGATTGTCTATAAGTAGCTCTGAATTGAGAGGCTGGCTCTTGCTGCTTGTAAGGAGATGTGTATTAAGTTTTCTTTAGCATGTATACTTTTCTTTCTTTCTTTTTTTTTTTTTTTTGTGGTGCTGGGGATCGAACTCAGGGCCTTGTGCTTGCAAGGCAAGCACTCTAATCACTGAGCTAAATCCCCAGCTCCTAGCATGTATACTTTTCAACAGCAGATTTGGCTCACATAAGGCTGGAATTGGAAATCTAGTTAAGGTTTGGAAACATAATTTTATTTAGTTAATTAATTAATTAATTTTTTGGTCCTGGGGATCAAACTCAGGGCCTTGTGCTTCCTAGGCAAGCGCTCTACCACTTGAGCTAAATCTCCAATCCTGAAAAATATAATTTTAGTATTCAGTACTGTTATTAGATTTTGGGGTGCTGGAGTTTCCTTCTGGAGGTGGTTTCTAGGTTCTTTCTGTCTTGAGCAATGAATTGGTCAAGACAAGTGCAAATAAGGTTTTATTAAAGCCATGAAAGGAAACTGGCTCTGCAGAACGAGTTTGGGCCAAGTAAAAGTAGAAAAAAGGATTAAAAAAAAGTACACTCTACAGAGTGAGAGTGGGCCCCATGCAAGAGAGAACACAGTGGCAAAAAGCTCCTGGTCGATTGTCCCTTTTGTATCTCCCACTCCTCAGGCTGACATCAAGTTCAGGCCATCCTGTTGAAAACCTGCTGGCGTTGTCTCTAGAAGTCCACGTGCAGAATTCTGGGAACAGTTCTGCGCATGTGTCATGGGACATTGTAATTAACAGGTCACACCTACTTTCTCTGCTAGCCATAGCCACACCCTAGCCTCCTGCTGCCCTAGCAGTGTGGGAGGCTAAGGCAGGAAGACTACAATTTGAGTTCCACCTGGGGAATTTAGCAAGCTCCTGCCTCAAATTTTACAAAAGAGCTGGAGATGTTGCTCAGTGCAAAGGTAACCAGAACCAAAATAAACAAACAAAAAAAAAATCCCCAACCCCCCCAATTCTAGCCCAGTGTTATTCAATTTGAATTCTGTTCTCTTTGTACTATACTGAACTATGTTTTAAATTTATATTTTTGAGCACCTATAAGATCTCAGCTCAGAGGATATAGTTATGAAGTACCTGGCATATAGTAGATATTAAAAAATATTTGTTGAGTGAGTGAGTCAGTGGGCGAATGACTAAATGAGATGAAGTTTCTAGCCTTGTGATTAACTGGAAACACAATTTACGAGGGATGTAAACATGTAAATATCTTGATTAAAATTTGATAGTGGTGACTATAGCGGTAATGAGCTGAGTGTTACAAGAGCACAGAATAAAAGAGCACCGGCAGTGGTGGGAGGCAAGTCTGGAAAGACAGGCAGGATCCAGATCCAGAAGGGCCCTGTTAACTCTGTATCTATTATATTGAGTTTTACTTTATGCCGAAAAGTGAAAATACTTTTCACCAGTTGACTTAATCCTCGCAGCATTCTGTAGGATAAATACTGGTATGATGTGAATGTTATAGGTAACAAAACTGAGACACAGAGCCTACAACACGGTCGAGGTCCCACACGCTAGTAGAGGACATACCTCAGTTTTGTACCTAGTCAGTTTGACCGTGGAGTCCATACCCACAAGTGCTGCTTTTTCGCTGTTGGTGTTTACTGTGGACTTTTTTTTTTTTTTTTTTTTTGGTGCTGGGGATGGAACTGAAGGCCTTATATATACTTGCAAGGCAAGCACTCTAACCACTGAGCTAACTCCCCAGCCCCATTCATGGACAGTCTTCCACATCAATATGTGCTAGTCTCCTAGCTGCATTTTATTTCTGTTTAGTCACATTGTGATTTAGCTATTTTAATTGATAGACATTTTTGGCCTAATTCTTTTTTCAGTACTGAACCCAGAAGGTTTACACTGAACTACATCTCTTGCTCTTCTTATTTTTTATTCTGAGACAGGGTCTTGCTAAGTCACTAAATTGCCTAGGCTGGGCTCAAACTTGCAATCCTCCTGCCTCAGCCTTCCGGAGTGCTGGGATTACAGACGTGTGCCATCATGCCTGGCTTTAACATATCTTTTTAGGGGCACTATCTATCCCAGAACAACCCTTATTTTAAAATTTCCCTCAAATATCCATAGAACGATAGTTGCTCACTTTCCCTTACCCACTCCCACCAAAATAAAGCAGTCAAGAGTGTTCTTTCTTCTGGACTAGAGCAGCGGTTTTCCAAGTATGGGCCGGGAGGGCTGGGGTGGGGTCAGTGGTAGAGCATTTGCCTACCGTATGTGAAACCCTGGATTCAATTCTTGTGCCCCATGAAGAAAAAGAAGGTAAATTGGAATCTCCATTTCCACACCATCGCTGGGCGATTTGTGTGAATTTTCAAGTTTAAGAAGTTTTGATCTAGGAACATAATTCTCTTTAGCACTGTGGCTACCTGGCAGTGAGCCGATAAACACTTGGCAGGTAGGGATTCACTTTTTATCTGTTGATGCTTCTAATTACAAATGCAAATATATCCTTATTGTGGAGAAATGGGAAAGTATAGACAACAAACAAGGAACAGGAGAAAAATTATTGCCTATAATCTCACCACCCAGAAGTACCACTCTATGTAACCTGAAATGTTTCCTATTTTTTCTTGCTTCATTAATTATAAAGACCAAACTCTTGCGGTGCTTAAACTTTATATACTGATAATATTTTATTAGTTAACATTTTATTTTATTAGTTAATTTGTATTACTTCACAGTTTTATGTGCTTAAGGCTCAGAAAAATAATGCATTTATGAATTTTACCGTTTTACAGTATTACCAACTATTTAAGACTATAGAATAAACTAACACCTTAATTTTAGGCCAGATGCTCATGGCTGCAGTTTTAATCATAAAAATACATTTATTCTTCAGTATGCTTAATTTATAGTTTAATTTTCTTAGAATTAGTGTATCAATTTTTTTTTTTTTTTATCTTTTTGGTTTTTTGAGACAGGGTCTCGCTGTGTAGTCCAGGCTGGCCTTAAACTCACTATGTAGCCTAGGCTGGCCTCAAACTCGCAGAGGTCTTCCTGCTTCAGCCCCTTGAGGGCTGGGATTATAAGGGGATACACCATCATTCCTGGCCTTGTGTATCAATTTTCATTCCATAATTAGAGTATATAATTTTTAACTTTCTAGGAAAAGTTCAAAGTTTGACATTTCTTTATCTTTTTGCAGTCTGAATTCACTGAAAATCATACTGTATACTTCTTCAGCCACATTGACATGACTATTTCATATCACAGGGAAAGTGATACAAATTGGGGTATTGCAAGACTGGTTACTGCCAGAGTCAATCCTAAATTGTAGACTTTTAAATAAATTAGTTCCAATGATTTAAAAAATACTTTGAAAAGTAGAGATTCTTAACTAAATTTGTAACTTTTAGAATACCTGTGTGATATAAACTAATATATTTGGAAAAAGTAAAATATTCAGCTTTACTCACTTCTCCCTATAGTAAGTGTCTTTGAGAGGTCTAAAAAAGAACAGATTATGAAGAGCAAACTAGCTCTCTTTGCTTAGCTGCTGTCGTATGACAAAGGGTTTTGATTCAGATCTGTGTTTCTTCAGAGGGGAAGTCTGGTACCAGTGGAGTCTATCCAGAAGCCATCAACTGAGTACGAGGAAGAGTCAGCTTAGGAATAAAGCCCTTTAACAATTGAATAAGCAACCTCAAGAATGAGTACTGTCCTTTATCCCTGTGTGTAGTGGCAAGAACCCTGGTGACTTAGCTTGCAAGAAATTGCCCATTTAGGCACCCAGCATAATCCCGGGGCCTTAGTAAGCAAATCGCCCAATGAGCAGTAAAGAGCAGTTGTGCATGGGGCAGGAGATTAGACAGGCGCCCTTTACAGTTCTAGCGGGAAGGTCCTTTAAAGCGCAGGGTGCGGTTAGCTCCCTTCAATTAAGGAAGTTAAAGAGGTGATATATTCCACAGTGTGCAGAGTCCTGATCTGCTGTGGGCAAAGAATTGAAAACTCGGGCTGGGGATTTAGCTCAGTGGTTAGAGTGCTTGCCTTGCAAGGGCAAGGCCCTGAGTTCAATCCCCGGTACCAAAAAACAAAACAAAACAAAAACAAAAACAAAAACAAAATTGAAAACTTCCAACTATTAGACGGAGGAAATTATCCCTTGAAACTGAAGTGAAACACAGTAAAGGAGGTAGGTGAGCTATAGCCTTCAGGACACAGAACAAAGGATTAGGCAGTTTGGACTTCAGCCTCATCTCTACCGGTTCCATTTTGGAAATGAACCCTGAGTACCACGAAATGAGCCAGACTTTATGGTTTTCAGGTTTACTGCCTATTTTCCTTTAGCCAGAGTTCATTTGCAACAGCTGATGAACGAAAGGAACGCGTAGTTAAAGAACGTATTGTGCCAAGTTCTCCACCAGGTTAGGCTGACTTAATTAATCCCTTGTAGTCTTAATTTCCTGGTCTGTAAAAACAGAAGCCTGAATGAGGAGTGTGTGTGTGTGTGTGTGTGTGTGTGTGTGTGTGTGTGTGTTTTAATTAGGAGTTTTTAGTATGGAGCCAGACGCATCGAGCCTTGGCAATATTTTTTTTTAAATGTGGACTTATTTATATTTCCTTGCTTTGCACATTTCAAAGAATAAACTGGTTTCATTTTGAACTCTAACTTAAAATTTATTTACTTTGTTTGGTAATTTCTAACTAAATTATTTGGGAAGAAGGCATACAACATTGTTGGATTCTTAGTGTATTGGCGAGAGCGCACATTTGATGACTGATGATTTTGGTGACTGGAGTTCCTGGAAAAGAGAAACAGCCTGTTTCTAGAGGTGACCTTGGCAATATTTATTCACGTGTATTTTTCCGGAGAAAAGTGTCCATAGATTTCATTAGTTAAACAGATAACAAATGTTTAAGGACACTGATACTTTCTGAATCTTTTGCATGTCATAATTTTATGTTTTTTCCCAGTAAAATTTTTAAAATTATATATATTTAAGCATGATTTTTTTTTTCTGCTTTTGGTCCTGGGGATTGAATCCAGGACCTTGTGCATGCAAAGCACAAAGTCTACCACTGAGCTAGATCCCCAGTCCCAACATGACAGTTTAATTTACATATACATACTGAAATGATTACTGCGTACCCGTCGCTTCATATGGGTATCTTTCTTTTTGTGGTAAGAGCACCTAAAATCTACTTTCAGCAAAATTTTCAGCGTACAATATAATGCTATTAATAGTCATGCTGTACATTAGAGCTGTAGACATTCACCCTATATAACTTCAAGTTTGTACCCTTTGACCAACATCTCTCCGTTTCCTCCCCTTCCCCACCCTCATTAAATATTGTGCTACTTTGTTTTCGTTCATTCGGGTCTTTTAAAATTTCATATGCGAGTGAGTTCATGTAGTTTTTTTTTCCTGTATCTGGCTTATTTCAGTGAGCACAGTGTCTTTCACATTCATCCATGTCGTTGCCAATGGCAGTATCTCCTATTTTATTTTATTTATTTTCTTTTGAGGCAGGGTCTCATTATGTAGTCCAGGCTAGCCTTGAACCCACTATGTAGCCCAGGTGGCCTTGAATTTGTGGTGATCCTCCTGTCTTAGCCTCCCAAGTGCTGGGATTATAGGCATGTGCCACTACACCTGGCAAAAGGATCTTTTAAAATCAGTGGCTATATAAGTGAGGTTTTCATTACTATAACAGAATATCTGACACAGGCTACAGTGGAGAAAAGAGGCTTATTTAGCCCATAGTTTTGCTGGTTCAGAGCTCAGGATCAGGCATCCCCGCTGGTTTGGCCTCTAGCAAGAGCTGTGAATGGCATCATATCACAGCGGGAGTTTGTGTCAGGCCACCAGTCTTAACTAGAGCCAGGAAGCAGAGGGACCTGGGCAGTGCCAGGCTTGCTCCATTCGTAACAACCCTGTGGGGAGAGCTCAGGGGGCCGCATGACAGCTACCCTCCAAGGGTGTGTCCCCACTCGGCCCTACCTGCTAAGACTCCAGAGCACCTCCTAATCCTGCCACCCTGAGAACCAAGCCTCCAATCACCTGCACCTTTGAAACACACATTTAAACCACAGCCAATCAATAGCATTGGCTCTGTTAAAACTTTTGAAGTTTTATCTCCTCGAGGTGTTGCAAACAGGAAATAAAAGGATTAAGGAATATTTATGAATAAGAGGAAAAATCATTGCTATGAAGAAGTCAGGAAGTAGTTACCATTGTTGAAGACAATCACTGACACTTTTTGTGAATGTGACTTCTGGTATTTGGAAACAGGATTTTAGGATGATGGACCATGAAGTCCAGTTCAGGATGGCTGCTTGTGTTTGAAGTGATTTGATTAGTAAAGTAGTAAACTTATCAAGTGTGATCATATGGGAAGTTAATTTCCCCAGCTATGAAAATGAAATTTAATTCTTTATGGTCGTATCTCATATTCTTAGACACAGAGAGGGAAAACTATCAAGAAAATATTTTTTATTTTTATTTTTGAGTACTGGGGATTGAACTCAGGGCCTTCACATGAGCTACACCTCCAGCCCTTTTACTTTTTTTACTTTTTTTGAGACAGGGTCTTGCTCAATCACTAAATTAAGCTCAGGCTGGGCTCAAACTTGCAATCCTCCTGCCTCAACCTCTCAAAGTATTGGGATTACAGGCATGCCCCAGCACATCCAGCAGAAAATAAATTTTTAGAGTTGTTACTATATACTATGGTAATAGACAATGGTCTATTGTAATAAACTGTGCCTATGGTAATAGACTGCGTGTACATACAATAAAACTTCTATGTAATCATGATAAATGTCATTCATGTAATACCTCTAAAGACAAGGGCTATGTTATAATTTATCTTTTGGAGACTTAGCCAGTCTGTTCAAGGTCGTAGAGGTGAGTTAGACCTAATTGTTTTCTCAGCCTTCGGTGTTGTATAAGTGCTGTGCCCAGCTAATTTGCATGGTTGTTACCGGAGTTAATCATCTCTTTTCCTTAAAATATTGGCTTTTAGGTTACTTTGCTTTCCTGTTTTTTTTCTATCTCATTGGTCACTTCTGAGTCTCTTCCTCAAACTCTTCATGCTGGAGGAACCCTGGACTCGGTCCTCAAACCTTTTCTTTATATTCTCAGCCTGGTGATCTCGTCTTATCTCAAGACATTACCACAATGTCTCTTTTTCTGTGGTACTGGGGATTGAACCCGGGCTGTGTGCACCAAGCTCCAGCTCCAGTCTTTTTCTTTGTATGTTTTAGTTTTATTTCAAGACAGTACCTTGCTAGGTCTTTAAGTTTTCCAGGCTGGGCTAGAACTTGCGATCCTCCTGCCTCAGCCTTCCAGAGTGCTGGGACTATAGGTGTGCACCTTTGCCCTTGGTTCCACAATGACTTAGGTCTGTATACCTGCGTGTCTAGCTGTCTAGCTGACATGTCCACTCGGGTGTGCTACTCCTGTTGTTTTCCCTGTCTCAGTAACTGGTGGTTACACCCTTCTGGTTGTCCAGGCTCCAAGGCCATGGAATCATCTCTGATTCCTCTTCATCACTTTCACTTATGTGGAATGTCCCGCCACTCTTGGGCAGACCACCACCCCCTCCTTCAAAGTGTATTTAGAATTCACCAATTTTTATCACCTCCACCACTATTACATGGCCCAAGATGTCACAGTCTCCTTGTTGTCACTCTTGGCTTCTAGCAATCTGTTCTCAGTACGGCATTCAGACAATTCCTTTTGAAATGCCAGCTCATGTCAGTGCTCCACTCAGACTCTTCCACTGATTTCTCATCTCACTTAGAATAAAATCCAAAGTAATGGGCATGGCCCAGATGGCCTTATGCAGTCTGTATCTAAGGCTAGTGGTGTCAAATAGGAACTTCATCTTAGCACTCATAGTACAGTTTTTGTTGCATAGCCTCTTGTCTATGAAATATAGATATTTTTAGTACTGTATTCAAGGCTCATACTTGCATAGCAAATCTTGATATGCATTATCATGCAGTAATTTAATTTTTATCTCAAGTGTTCAGTTTTAAACTGTGGCCTTAACAAACGTTGTTACAAGGGCATATTATGTACCAAACACTAGGGTTACGAAAACAAACAGGAGGTGCAGATCAATAACCTTCACTATTGTGAGGAAGTGGCTTTACTGTGCATATGTATGTAAAGACAATCCCATAAAGATGGCATATTCTTCTTTAGACATAAGCGAAGGGACAGCTTATATGTTGAGTAAATAAATCAAAAGAGAAGCATCTCTATTTCTCTTTTGCTTTTTCTCCTGTCTCCCCTCTAGTTCTCTTTTACTTTTCAAGTAACAAAAGAATCTCCTTGTCCCAGGCATTTGTTAGCTCCATCAGCCTTGGCTAGATTTAAACCCTGCTCCCCCCAATTCTCTACTTTAAGTAATTGTTCTCTTTCTCAGATATAAAAAGGTTCACATAGTTTATATTGTCCATGTCTTTGTTTTATTCCTTCTTTCTGATTAACACATAATAATCCTACATATTTATGGAGCATAGTGTGATAATTTAATACACATATACAATGTCTGTTTTAGTTACTTTCTTATTGCTGGGACAAAATACCTGACACCAACAAGTTAAAGGAAGAAAGGTTTATTTAGCTCACAGTGTGTAGAGCTAAAAGTCTGGCTCCAAGGCAGAGCAACATGGCAGAGGAGAAACAGTCCATGGCAGGGCAGGTAGGAGGCAGCAAACCAGTGAAGCAGTAGCAGCAAGCCTCCTTTCCCCTTTTGTCCTATCCAGGCTATGAGCCTTTCGGGTGGTGCCACCCACACCCAGGATGGATCTTCCATTATCTACACACAGGACTATTCTAAACCAATTGAGTTATCACACACCCTTAATCCCAGTATCACATACCCTAATCTAGCCACCTCCCAAGAGCCCCGCCTAGGAGCACATGAGACTTTGGGGGGACAGCTACATACAAGCCATAACAATGTGTAATGATCAAATTAGGATAATTAGCATGTCTGTCTCCTTATCATTTCTTTGTGTTTGGAGCCTTCAAATTCCTGTCTTCTAGTTCTTCATAAAATTTAAGTTTTGTTGTAAATAAACTGTACTTACCCCACTACCACACTGTGATGCAGAACAGTAGAATTTAGTCTTCCCATCTAATTTGACTTGGGGCCCTGTTATCTAACCTTTCTTTATCCTCTTCTTCCCTTCATCTTCCTACCCTCTAGGAATCACTATTCTACTTTCTTCTTTGAGATAAACTTTGTTCAGTTTCTACATGAGTGAGAGCATACAGTATTTTTCTTTCTGTGTCTGGCTTAATAGAATGTCTCCCAATTCCATCCATTTTGTAACAATTGACAGGATTCTTTTTTAGAGCTGAATAATATTCCATTGTATATATAGACCACATTTTCTCTTCAGTTGATTCCATATCTTGGGTATTGTGAATAGTGCCACAATAAATATAGGAGTGCAGCTATCTACTTCATTTCATTTGGATGTATACCCTGGAGCTGGATCATACAGGAGTTATTTATATATTTGGCAGTACTGGAGATAGAACCCTGGGCCTTCCTACTGAGATGTATCCCTAGACCTTTTTCTGATTTTTAAAACTTTAAGACAGGCTCTTGCTAAGTCACTGAGCTCCCTAGTGTGGCTTCAGACTTGTAGTCCTCCTGCTCAGCATCCCAAGGTGCTGAGATTACAGGTGTGTACTGCCACACCCAATTTATTTTTACTTTTTTGAGGAAACTCCATTTTACTCTCTATCATGACTGTACTAATTGACATTCCCACCAACAGTGCATAAGAGTCTTTTATTGCTAAGCATGGCACTTTATTATCCCTCAGATGTCTGCATGTTTATAAATAAGATATCAGCTTCATCAACTTATTTCTTTAGCCCTACAATTATAGTTACAAAATAGTACATCAGAAAGGGATAGCTGTGTGTGGTAGTGCATACCTGTAATCTCAGCACTCAGGAGGCTGAGGCGGGAGGATTGCTGTGAGTTTGAGGTCAGCCTAGGCTACATAGCAAGTTGAAGGACAGGCTGAACTGCCTGTTGAGATGGTGTCTTAAAAAAAGAAAAAAAAAAAGAAAAAAAGGGGTGGGGGGATGAGATGAAAGATGAAGAATAAAGCCATTTATTGACAGAAAGGTTTTTTTTTCCCCTTTCTATCTACAGATGAAGGGAAACTATTGAATTTTGGACAGTATATTGGGTCTCACTGAATGGTGGGTTCATTTACAAACCAAAGTATTTTAAATCATAAAGACTTTAAATGCAGAATATAATGGAAAATTTTTTTGGAGGGGTGCTGGGGATTGAACTCAGGGCCTTGTGCTTGCTAGGCAAGCACTGTAACCACTGAGCTAAATTCCCAACCCCCTGGAAAGTCTATGTTTTTTAGCTTGCTATGATAGGCTTGAACAGCCACAAATTGGAAATTTTACAATGAACATTTCATATAAAAATTGCCTTCCTTGCCCCTCCTTTTAAAAATCATTAGCTATAAGCATTCAGATGAAAACCACCTAACGTGTAATGGATCCCCTATCTAACTTCCTGGAGAACATACAGAGAAGTTACATATAACCTACACTTATTCTGTGAGATTTGAAGTAACTATTCCATGCTATTATCTCAATTTTTTCCCAAATCAAGTATATAAGTATCATGTACTCAATAGTAAAGCCTGAGTGTTCACCAATTTAAAATTGTAGGGCTGAGTGTATAGCTCAGTGGTAGAGAACTTGCCTAGCATGCACAATGCCTTGGAGTTCCATCCCTGGCACCACAACAAACAAACAAAACAACAAAAAAGTTATGTAACACAGCTAAAGGTCCAGAAAACAGGTGAATTCTTTATTTTAAAACAATTCTGTGGACAATCATTAAAGGAATTATTGTACCGTATTAAGTGTGCTATATTCCAGATACTACACCAGGTACTTCACTTTCTCTCCCTCCATGGGGAAGTTTGAAAGAGGTACATGGGAAACCAGGCTGCCCTTGTGCAGGCTGCCAGGCTGGCTGGTACATAAGTGGAATTTTGGAGGGAGAATGTCTTATGGAAGAGACACAGTTTAGTGCAGCGAAAAGAGTACAAATATTGGAGTCAGACTGACCTGATATTCCAGCTGAGGTTTGTCACTTACCAGCTACGTAATCTTGGGTGTCACATGTTCTCAGAGTCTCCGTTGCTTCTCGGGTCATTTCATCTTCATTTGCAGAATGTGTAAAGCCCTTAGCATAGTGCCTGGCATGGAGAGGGTTCTAAATACATGGCATTCGGTTGCAGTTCCCAACCGTGGTATGGTGCAAAGGATGAAAGATTACTCAGAGTCAATGTCCAATTCAAACTCCAAGAAGGCCCGGAGGGGCTGCCCTTAACTGAGACCCCTCAGCATGAGAGAGTCTCATAAGGCCAGCCATGAACTGAAGCTTCTGTGGCTTTTTATTGGTAGAACCAGGATGCCAGGATAAAGGACAAAGGAAGGACATTGGTGTGGGTATTCATGTAGGGGAAGGGGGAAGGACAGGAGAAGGACAGGGTAAGGTCAGGGTGGTCTGCTACATGATTGACTTTAGGGCCAATCTAAGAGATAAATAGGAGTGTGGGGAGGACAAGGGCCAGAGCATTCATTCCTTAAGGCAGTTCATTTTGATCCTACTTGGACTTGTGGCCCTGTAGGCTATGTTTTAGTCTTTAACCACGCATTCCAGGAGGTTTTGGACATGTGGCTCTGAACGTTCCTTACCTCTACATGTCCATCTCATACATCCCTCTGGCCAATACCCCCACACCATTCATCATTGTTTGTATGTCTGGAATTTGTTTCTTTCATAAATAGGTATTTTTACAAAGATGGTGCATATTTTTGGTAAAAATAGATATAGATAGATATAGATATAGACAGTTATACCATAAGCATTTTGATAAATATTGTATAACTCTCTGATGCCCACGATTTCTAAGGGGTTTTCTATTGACTGGCTGCTTTATATTTTATTGTATTTATTTTTGCTCTGTATTTTGAAAGTATTATATATATAAAAAAAGGATTCTATGGTGAGGCTACTTTGGATAATGCTGGGTTGAGCCAGGTTAAAACAATGGCTTCAAGAATAATGCTCTGTGTTATGGAACACTGACTTTTCCAAAGATGATTATAATGTGCAGTATTTCACAGACTGTGAAGGAACTCATGGGAGTAGAATACTCTTCAGATGATCCCAGGGAAACCAAGCATGTGATGTTAAGAGTTACTCAGCTTGTGCAAATGAGATCCTGCTATAGGTGCTATTTTCATCTAATGTGCACATCATAGATACCTTTCCATATCAATAAATAGTCACGTCCTTCTTTTTATTGACTACTTAGTCCATTTTTGTCGACTTATAAATTAGGCAAGAATTGCCTTATTTAGTGCTTTATCTAACAATGCTTTAATGGACTTTCTTACTTTTTTTTTTTTTTCTGGTACTCAAGATTGAACCCGGGGCCTTCACACTGAGCTACATCCCAGGCCATGTTTTATTGTTTAATTTGAGACAAGGTCTTGCTAACTTGCCCAGGTTGGGGTGTCTCAGAGTACTGCGATTACAGATATGCATTACTGAGCCTGGCTGGACTTTCTTACTTTTTAACTTATGTAATTATCTCCTTGGGTTAAATTCCTCGATGGAAGATTATTTATGTTAAAGGACATACACTTTTTTTTAAGTACTGGGGATTAAATGCTGGGGGACTGTACCATGGAGCTACACCCCCCAGCCGTTTTCATTTATTTTTTTTATTTCAAGACAGGGTCTTGCTAAGTTGCCTAGATGGGATTCAAACTCGTGATCCTCTTGCCTCAGTCTCCCAAATAGCAAGAATTACAGGTATGTGTCACTGCACTCTGCTAACAGGCACACATATTTCACAACAAATCACTAAGTTCTAGAAAAGTTACTAGGCCTGAGGATCTGATGTTTCCTCATACACTCAGCAATATTTGACTTTTTTGTCAATATTTAAAAATCTTGCTTCAGAATTTAATTCTGTGAGTGTATTATTGAAGGGAGACCAGACTCCTAATAGTTCAATGTATAAACCAAGATACTAATTTATTAATTTATTAATTTCTGTGGAGAAATACAAATGCCTAGTGGGCCACACTCTTCATGGTAGCTGGTCAGCACTTCTGTCTGTAATAAAGATTTATGGGAAAGCAAGTATAAATAGAATAGAATAAATAGACATTATTTTGTAATCATAAGATCCCACAGCAAAAGGAAATGCAGTATGAGAAGACAATATTCATGACATTCTAGTGCTGGGCCAGATATTTGTGTGGAGCTCTCTATTTCCCCCTTCGTTTTTTTTAGATTGTATATCATTTTTGTTAATAGATTTTAATTTTTAATTGACACATAGTAATTGTACATATCGATGGGTTGGTAACTGGGATATTTGTCACCTCTGACATGAATCATTTCTTGTATTGGGAACATTGGAAATTCTGTGTACCAGGTTTTTTTTTTTAATAATTAATTGTCGTCAGTCATATTTATCCTCCTGTGCTCTGTAGAACACATCCTCCTTCTATCCAACTGCACCCGTGTACCTGCATCAGTTTCAATGTGGCTTTGATTATACGCGGCTTCCTTTTCGTAGCCTCAAATGTGCTTTCCTGAGATCAAACTCTAATCACTTTATTTGGGTAGGCCTCGCATCTCTTCAAACAGTTACAAGTTGTACTCAGCGTGTGTCATTTCTATGAGTGGCCTGACAGCCGTTATAACATGATTCTTCCTAATCTCATTCTCAAAGTAGTTCCAGATGGGGGGACCTTGCTTTTGTCCCTAAGATTCATCTGTAGCACCTATCTCCATTTTATAAATGAAGACATCAAAGCCCAGCGAACCAAAGTAATTTTTTCAGGATCATGGCCAGCAGGTGGTGGAAATAATATTCAAACCTGGGTCTGGCTGACCCTCAAACACAATTGTTTTCCTACTGTACCATTCTGGCTTTCTATATTAAGGGTCTGTTTTATTTTCTGCCTACAGAATGACTGTAAAGAAAATGCGAACCACTTATGTTAGAAATATATGTGGATACCTTATATCATCTAGCTGGAAGTCAGGATTACTTGAGCCTGTATCCTGTAGTTTACCTGTCTCCTGTAGCTTACCTGAGTTACCTGTATCCTATAACTCCATTTGGGGAGAACAGGCAATTTACTAGTTCACCAAGCATAGTCTAGTTTTCTAATCCCTGGATGAAATGGAGAAGTGTAATCCAGAATGAAATACACCCTGAAGAATTGAAAGAATCTTCTTTCAATGATGGAGAGTGCTATTCAGAAGCTATTATCGTAGGTTGCTCAAAGAACTGAAGTCCTTATAGATTTTATCTATTATCAATCAGCTATTAAAATTTAAGTGTAAGAATTCTTTGCTTACAGTAAAAACTGAAGAAAAACTCATCCAAGTAGAAGTTCAAATTTATACCTACCTGGAGCCAATATGATATGTTGGTAGCGGCCCATCTGCTGTCAGGAAGCAGTTCAGAAGAGCTCAAGTACAAATTCAGCTGCTGCTGTACCAAATATGGGAGTTGCAGCAATCATCTCACTGAGGATTAGGTCTCAATCCCGTGTCTCCAACAGTCAGGGGTACTCCTACAGACTATTCCCAATTTATATTCTTAAGAGAAAAAGAAACAAACTCATCAGGTATAAAAGCTAAGTGGTTGGGGGTTGGGGATTTAGCTCAGTGGTAAAGCGCTTGCCTAGCAAGTGCAAGGCCCTGAGTTCGATCCCCAGCACCCCTCCCCCCACAAAAACTCATTGAGGGGTTTTTATTTTCCTGCAGTAATGGGGATTGAACCTAGGGAGCACTGAACTATATCCCTGGTCCTTTTTGAAATTTTATTTTATTTTATTTTATTTTTTTAACCTGAAATAATTCTGTTGATATTTGAGTTGCTTTCAGTGGGACATTGGCATTAAACCACAAGATATCTCCATCTCCAAGTACAAAATCCCTTCTCCCCACCCACCCACCCCCAGCCAAACAAACAAGGAAACAAAACCCAAAACCCACAACTCAGTTTCAAATAAGTTTGGAAGAAATGAGACTCTAAATATTTACATATGGGGCAAGAAATAAATCATAAAGCCACTTACAAAAATACACAAGCTTATATGCATTAACAGTTTACACCAGTTCACAAAAATATTAAAACACAAAAAACACTATATAAATTAAAGAACTTAAAAGTATGGTGTAAGACTTTCTAGGAAGCAGTGTGCCACTAAATTACCCAGGCTGGCCTCAAACTTGCAATCTTCCTGCCTCAGCCTCTCAAGTAGCTAGGATCACAGTCCTTTAGGGTTCTTAGAAGGCCTTGGCCTCCAGACATATTAAACTGGAACAAACCAGACACACCTGAGTTTGAATCGTGGCTCTGCATTTTGTGTGAATGTGAGTAAACGACTTTGACCCTTTATAGTATTAATCTATAAAATATGGGGATAAAATACTCATCTCCTGTGATTGCTGTCAGACTTAAATGTGCTAAAATAAGTAAGATACTTGACACAGTACCTAGTGAGTAGTGCACATTCAGTGTTCCTTTTCTCAGGTGCATGTTTTACTGGCCCTAGGATTAGTTGACTTGTTGTTTTTGTTTTTGTTTTTGAGACAGGGTCTTGCCATGTAGTTCAGATTGTCCTCAAATTTGCAGCAATCCTCCTGCCTCAGCCTCATGAGTGCTGGGATTATGGGTGTGCGCCACCACACCCAGCAGGATTAGTTGATTTAAAGATGAACTATATAATATCTCATGCGTGTAGATAGGGGATTATGCAGTGAGGTATTACATAATTTGAGGCCAGACTGGGCTACAGTGAGTTCAAGGACGGGGTATGAACACGAGAAAGTGGCTGTCATAGTTGGGGGGGTAGCAAAAGGAAGAGTGGTATCTATTTCTGGTGGTGCTCTGTGTTTATTTTCTCCTCTTGTGTGTGTGTGTTTGTGTGTATACTGGAGATCCAACCCAGGGCCTTCCCACTGAACTATGTCCCCAGTCTTTTTTATTTTTACTTCGAGGTGGGGTCTTGCTAAATTGCCAAATTGCCCAGGCTGGACTCGAACTTTGCATCCTCCTGCTTCAGCCTTCCCAAGTGGTAGAGTTGCAGGCGAGCACCACCATTCCTGGGTAAAAAATACCTTTTAAAAAACCCAGTGATAATGGTGCAGATCAACATGATTCTTTCGTACTTGCTGCTTCTCACTCCCAATTCAGAAAGTTCAACAGATCTTGTGACAAGGATTGAGTCTAGGCCTTTGACTGAGTGAACTATACAGTCTCATCCTCCTTTAGCTCGGGGAAGCCTTCCTGTTCCTCTCCTACACAAAGCATGCATGAAGCAGAGTGGGAGGAGGGAGCATGCACAGTCCTGCCATGAGGATGCACAGGGACACAGAGTGGAAGCTGACCTGTGTGCACACACTGAACCACTTCCAGATGTCAGTGCCGTATAGCAGCTGCAGCTCCTTAGGCACCTGGGGTGCAACCTCCAGTCTCACCACCTGTCTCCTCCAACCCCTTTGTGGTGTTTGCACTGGCAGCTTGCAATCGTTGGCTGAGCTTCAGGGTCTGAGCCTCAAGCGGTTACTGGCCACAGAGCGGCTCAGAGGCAGGATAATAGTTTTTAGCTTTAAAAGTTTTATTTTGCCTTTAGTTAAGCATCTTGTGAATGCACATTAATGTTTTCAGAGAATGATACATGTTCTCAAGTGGATATAAAATTTGGAGTTTATAATTGAATACATTAAGAAGGAGGCATGAGTTATATAGATTAGCATTTGAGTGAAGACTTTGTTTATTCATTTTTATGACAAATATTTATCGAGTGCCTATTATAAGTTGAGTGCCTACTATGACTATTAAGTACTGTACTCATTATGAATTATAAATATTGAGCACCAATTATTAATTATTGAATGCCAGTCTAGAATGTTTTCCTTCACAGTAGTTTTATTTTAAAAACTTACTGTTTTTATGCTACCAATCAAAGGCTTTTGGTTACATTCTAATGACATTAATTTTAGCTACAAATTTAATTTATATAAGCTGTGTTTGCAAACTAGACTGGGAAGCTACCCACATTTCTAGCACAGCGGATGGTCGTGTGTGTGTCTCCAGTGTGTGTGTATGAATGTGTGTGTGTGTGTGTGTGTGTGTGTGTAGTTACCTGTACCTCCAGCCCCACAGCACTATTTTTATTGGGAAATGCATTTCCTATTTCCAGATAGCATGGATCAATACCTATACTGAGAATTAGAAAATTTGGAATTGATTTGCCTCAAACTCATACTGTGACCTTCAGCAAGTTCATTTCCCCTTCTGGACCTCAGTTTCCCTGTAATAAAATAAATCACTAGTTCTCAGTCGTATCAGCTTACTGTCCCTTTTAATAACAAATATTTTATAACTCTCCTTTTACTATTCTCGAGTGATACTAATAGTTCATAGATAATGAAATCTGTTTATACACATATGCAGTAAACATCAGTGTTACACCCTAACTATGATATAAAGGAGAAATGAAAGTAACATTTAGTAAAATAATAATGCACTTATGTATGTACTCCACTCATTGTTCGTACGTACCTGTGTATATGATCACTGTAAACGCAACAGCGGACAGATAGGGATATTGTACACTGGTGGCTCAAATACCACCTCTTTCCAAATGATGCTGTGATTTCCTGAAATGTCAGTCAATTTTGGTAAAGGTGAAAGACAAATACGATGCCATTTTCACTCAGTTTACATGATATTTGTCTTCCTGGTGAAAAAAAAATCAATGCATATAAAACTATGTAAAATACGTTATATTTACCTATCCAGTGAAGTTAGGCCCCCGGGGTAGATAACCATAAGTTTCACCTACTTGATTGTTGGGTGGAGCATTTGAAAGAGATGTGGAGGACACTACAGTTCTCAGTTCTCTAGTGTGTGGGTCACCCTGTGACTCAGGACATCTGGCCTTCCATCACGCCCTTGAATACCTGTAGCATCGCCACGTATTTTCATTATGCCCTCTAGAGGGTGCTGCTCCCCCTGCTGAAACCAACCCGACTAGAAGACGCACAAGTTGCCGACCAGGTAGATTCTTTTGAGTCCACGCACGGGCTTTTTTCAATGAGATCCTCATGGGGTACTGTAGCATAGATTGAGAAGTCTTTGTTCCTAACTTTGCTGTTATGCCTGCATTATTACTAACATTAAAGGCCTGTTTACTTCATAAGATTGCATGAGAAATGCTTTTTATAAAAGATTTTGAAACTCTGAGTTGTAAAGATCAGGAATAATTCATTAACTTTAAATGGATTTTTAAGTAGGTCTTACCACTCAGTTATCTTTTGGGATTTGTCATTTTGTTCTCAAATGTGCCTTTGGATTTTGAAATAATTTATCTCCTTAGTGACAAGCAATATGTGTTATGGCCTGTTATTTCCAGCAGATGGCAATGTTTGGTGCAAAAATGACTTGGTTTAACAACTGCAGGTTGTCTAGGCTCTGTCATTCATTCGTTCAATGATATTTTTACTTATTCATTCATTCATTCTAAGGACCGACCCCAGGGCCTTTGCACTGAGCTACACCCCTGGCCCTTGTAAAATTTCTTTTTTTTCTTTGGAGACAGGGTCTCCCTAAATCGCCCAGGTTGTGGTCAAATTGGGAATCCTCCTGCCTCAGCCACCCAGAGTGCTGGGATTACATGTGTGTGCCACGACATCTGGCTTCTCTTTGTATTGAAAATCCCAACTTCATAGTGCACATTGACATCATAATATCTGTCTTTTCAGAAGCCTTGGTATGAGCTAATTCAATTAGGGGAGTGGATAAGCTAATGAAGAGGCTTGTGTTTTGACAAACTAAGTCACATTTCACTATTACAATATTTTAGTAGATGGTTAAGATAAATCCTGTATGAGATAAATATTTATCTCTTGCTTTATCAGTTCTATAAATTCTGATTTTCTTATAGGCTTTTAAAAATAGCTCATTTTGAAACAGTTTCAGACTTACAGAAGAATGGCTAGAACAGTACAAAGGGTCACGTGTTGTATTTAGTGTCTGGTCTTCTCCAGTCAGAACTACTTCTTTAGCCTTTTATATCCTTGCAATTTTTATTTTATTTTTTTAGGAGTTTCTAACTCCTTGCAATTTTTAGAAGGTACAGAACTCACATTCTGTAGGACGGCCATTATGCTGGGATAGCCTGACTTTTTTTTTTTTAATAAATAAATCATACTCAGGCCATGCATTCTTGGCAGGAATATCACAGAAATGATACCTCATGTCATGGGGTACGTGATGTCAACCTGTTCCATCACTGCTATTATTAGCCATGGTCATTTTCCTGGGGAGAATGGAATTTTACTATATGCATTTTTAATCTTTCTTTCATCACATAATGCTATTTCATAGACATATCATCACTTGTAGATACACTTCATTCTTTTTAGTGGTTATGGGTCTCCATAGTTTATATGTTCTCATTCTGATTAGTATTTTTGTTTTGTTTTGTTTTGTTTTCTTGAGACAGGGTCTTGCTATGCAGTTCAGGCTGACCTTGAACTCACTATGTAGCCCAGGTTGGCCTTGAACTCACAGCAACTCTCCTGCCTCAGCCTACCGAGTGCTTCGTTATAAGGCCATTGTCTATCTCTCTGCTCTGCAACATCTTTGTCATACCCTCAGTGTACTGTGATGCTCTGCCTCAAACACTGTGGTAAAATAGCTGTTGTGTTTTCCTTGCTTGGGTCCTTTGTTGTGGAGGGAGGTAATTAGGCACCTCTTTTGGCCATCTTGAAAAATTCTTTTAAACTGTTTCTCCAAAAAGGTTGTGAAAATGAAGGGCCTCAAGATAGATTATGGAGGCCAATCTCTAGTAGTATTAATAGTTATAACAATGAATAGTTTGTCATAAGCTAATTTTAAACATCCAACATGTTTTGTTTTCTATTTTCAAACTTTTTGTTTTTATCACTAGTACAATTAGTTTCCTTGATAATAACTCACAATCAGCATCACCTAAAATACAGGAATGTCTGCACAGAGGTGAACAACCCCAGTATTTCTCTTTCCCTTCTTATATATATGGACCACCTGACAGACACTTTTGAGATCAGTCATTTGATTGGCATCTCACTAAAATGGTGCCAGCTTTCTTATAAAATCTGTGAAAATGACATATATGAGTTTGGCTGGGGATAGGATGGCAGAAGGCACTTGGTGTGATTTGAGAATATTTTTAAGTTTTAATTTTAAAAATAGAAAGTAGAAGTTGGTAGATAAGTGGTCCTGGGGGCCTTCGCCCTGAAGCTCCTTGAGTGGTAATGGTAGAAGACTACGCAGCTTTGAAAGGTCATTGGCTAAGCACTCAGTCAGCTGTTAGTTGGGCTTGTGACTCCTGAACTTGACTTCTCAGTTTCATGCTCTAGCACTAAGTTTGTGATAATGATCTTATTCATTTCTCCTCATTTCTTTTTGAGAATGAACTCTTAAAAATTCTAAAGCAACCTTAAGAATACTGTCACCTTAGGGATTGGGGATTTAGCTCAGTGGTAGAGTGCTTGCCTAGCAAGCACAGGCCCTGAGTTTGATCCCTGGCACCCCCCCAAAAAGAATACTGTTGCTTTAGTTGTAATTTACAAATATTTTGTGATACAGCCTTAAGTTCATTTATGTATTGACTCATTCAGTCTTTGATCCAAGTTTAGCCTAAGAAAACTGACTGATATAATGGTAACTTGAATGTCTTTTATGTGTATACATATTTTCTTTTTAGTGTTGAATTGAGGAATTTGAAATTTAACTTCTCTCTTTTGTTCTTTCTTAAATTTTTTAGTGTTGTGAATTCCTTTGTTATTCTTTTTTGTCTGGACTGGTGGTTGTGATCATAATAAAGGCTCTCAATAGAGAAATTTTGAGATATAATAAGATGAGTTCTTCTGTAAGTAAAAATGCATATATTTGATTCAGCAAAGACTTGAATGCATATTCTGCCCAGTTTTCAATGTTGCACATTTAGAGTATAACACCTTGAAGATAACAAATTTGTGATACCTAGTAATTTTATTTTACCAAATCAGAAATTGTAAAGTTGTATAGATTTTTAAAAAGTGTTGGGAAGTTTATTAGAGCATTATTTATCAATTCTTGTTATATGTTTATGTTTCTGAACTCTCAAAATATCAGTATTAAAATTTTTCATCAATTTGAAGTGTGAGATAAATATAGCAAACATTGCAAACCACTAATCTAGGTTACACTTTTTATACTGCTCTGACTCTTAGAATCATTTATGTGTTGGTGCATTTTAAATTTTTATGAAATAGAGTTCCTTATGTAGATTCAATAATTTTGCTTTCTTTATCAGAAGCCAGACAGTTGCTGAGTGCGGTGGTGCACACCTACAGTGCCAGCATTCTGGGAGACTGAGGCAGGAGAATTGCATATTCAAGCCCAGCATGGGCACTTTAGTGACCTATCAAAACCCTGTCTTGAAATAAAAAATTAAAACAAGGGCTGGAGATATAGCTCAATGCAAAGGCCCTTTGGCTTAGCCCCGGTACCATACACACAAAAAAAGTCAGCCAATTGTGTGCTTTGTGTAATTAACACACTCCCTCAAATGCAAAAACTTAAAGTGAGAGAATGGCTCACCTATGGGGCAGGCTCGTATACATTCCAGAGACCTTCTGAATTCATGTGAGTCATTCTTTTCCACTTAGTCTTCTTGAGAGGAAAACTTTATTTCATGCAACTTTCGGAGCTCTATTTTAGTACTTACATATTTATTAAAGACTTTCTCATGTGCATCAAGATACCCAGGAGGGCCTTGTAAGCACAAGGCCCTGAGTTCAATCCCTGACACCAAAAAAAACCCATAAAAAATTAATAAAATGAATAAAAATTTAAGATGCCCAGGAGGAGTTAGGTTGGAAGCTAGTTCATGGGGGCACAGTCAGGCCTCGGAAGAGTGGAATGTTCTAGTCAGTCTTCTTGGGTTAAGGAACACAAGTTTTGATTGTTACATATAGTACTTCATGTGAGTATGTTCAGATATACTTTAAAACATGTGGAATGAACTGCTGACATGTGTCAAACTTTGATTTGTTTATACAAAAAAACTTTGAAAAGTATATTGTAAAGTTTAGGGAAATTTGCTTTTCATAGTACTTACATTTCTATCTTTCCAAATTAAGGCTATGAGTCTGAGTATGTTCCTATATCAAGGACCTTCTGTAGTTCCTCAGTTCTGAAGACTGTTGTAAATGCCAATGTGCATGTTCCTTGCTTTGCAAAATAGATGCATTCCTGAAAAGCAGTACATGTAAACAATTACATTTTGAGTGGGCCAGAGTGGTTCGTGGTACAAAGGCAAGTTTAAGTGCTGGTCTTTCAGTGTAGAAATGGAATAGCATGTTTAGCAGCCTCATGATGGCTGACGAACCCTAGCTGTCTTCATGTATAAACTAAAAATGGGGCCTGTCAGCTTTTGATATACAGAGTAGTGATTTTTGTAAACAAATCTGCTGTAAAAAATGGTTTATTGGGTATTTCCGATGTCAATGGCAGTTTCAAAATTCAACTTTTAAGGCTATTTTTTCCTGAAACCAAATCTCACTTTGATTTATTTTTTATTCCTCGCTTTGAATACAGAGAAACAGAAGGAAATTTCTGGGACAAAAAACGATTTGCTGTTTTGGGAACAACTACGTACTAGAGTAGGGAAGGGAGGAATATTTTGTTTGACTTAGTGAAATTAAAGAGTAATTCAACTTAAAAAAGTACTTCTATTTGCCTCAGACTGAAAATCAGACCTTTACGATGAAAACAAATTGTCAAAGAAGTAGCTAAGTGAGTGAGACGTGTTTGCAGTATCATTTGAGATCTCCCATTAGAAAATTTCTTTGTGTGCTGTTTCATACAACGTGTCTTAATGAGGTTGTGCTTAATTCCTTATAGAGTCCTGTGTACTCTGGAGACTGTCTTTGTCACTGGTTTCCTCTTCTTTCTTCTGCCTCTAGTTTTGGCCTGCTTTGGTTTTCTGTCCCCCACCAATTGAGGTGCTTTGAAGACCTGTGCTGTTATGTTACAGTTCCTTCTGGGAATGCCTGTCAGATGCACGTCTGCTAAAATGTATAACAATAAGCATTAGTACTATTGTTATTCCAGTAAGCTGGTGTGTTAAATGTAGAAATTAAAAGGTTGTGAAGTAAAAAAAAAAATGAAAAAAATATATGGAGAATTTTAGCTGACATATCAAAATGTTATTGTGACTTGGTTACTGTAAAGCATTTGTAAAGTGAGCTAAATCAAGTTACTACACTAACTATTCTGGTTTTTTTTTTTTTTTTTTTTTTGAGCTGGGGATCGAACTCAGAGCCTGGTGCTTGCAAGGCAAGCACTCTAACCACTGGGCTAAATCCCCAGCCCTATTCTGTTTTTGACTTCCTCAGCACTTCAAGGTATAAAGAGGAAGACACATTTCTTTGCTGACTGTGCTAGTATGTCCTCGGTTAGTATCTCGCGTTCTCTTCTCTTTATGCAGTTATACTCTTCCTTAGAGTTCGTTTTGGAAAAAAAAACCATTGCATACTCTAACGAAGAGTAGGAAGAGATGAATGACCACATGTGTTCTGTGGCTGTAGTATTCCCTTCCTGTTGTGCCTGCGTTCTTAACCTCTAGTACACAGAGATGGCAATTGTGCTGAGATATGTGATACTCAGTTTTGGTCTTTGATTTTGATTTTTGTAAATGCTCATTTTAGTTATACATCTTGCATTATATATTGTACTAGAGTGGCAATTTCTGCACCGCATTTTGTAATTCTCCTTGTTGCTGCCTTCTGTGATCATTTTTCTCTGTCTCCCCTTGTGATTGCATATTGACAGTCATAGTCAGTGTGGAGGGGAGGTTGGTGCTGTGCAGTGGCTGTGATGGTAGCTCATCCAGTCCCTTGATTATTATAGGTGTAGAATTTGTGGCCAAACCAAGGAGCAACTTGTTCACAGTCACATGTGAAGTCAGTGACAAGGCCAGACTGTGTGTAACCGAGTGTCCCCCCTCAGCATTCCATCTAGTTCTCTTCCCACAGTATTTCTTGATAAAGTGCTGAACTGCTTAGGGTTTTACCTCCAAACTCTTTGTATTTGTCTTAGTCAGCTTGGATGGTCATAACAAAATGTCATTAACTGAGTGGCTTAAATAGCAGAGATTTATTTTTGCATAGTTCTGGAGGCTGGGAAATTTGATCAGGGTGCTAGCTGGCATGGTTGTGCTCTAGCCAGAGTTCTCTTCCCTTCCTGGCTTGCAAACAGGTGCTCTCGCCCTGAGTCCTCACATGGAAAGAGAGAGAGGGAGGGAGGGAGGGAGAAAGATAGAGGTGGAGGGGGGAGGGGGAAGAGGGAGGGACTCCTCATCCCATGAGAGCTTCACCCTCACAGCCTCATCTAAACCCAATGACTACCAAAGGGCCCACCTCTAAATTTCACCATATTGGGAGTTAGGGCTTTAACATACAGATTTTGGTAAGAACACAGTTCAGTCTCTAGCATGTTTCATGCATTCACACTATGGAAAAATTCTCCTTCTGAAGGACAGTCTTCTATTTTGTTTTGTTGTTAAGAAAATAATGATGGAGTACATCTTAACCATTATTTGCTATAAATGTCTATTTGTAACAAAATCACCATATCTTTAATGCTAGTTGTGTATCACAGTAGGGGAAGAAGTCCTACACTGGAAGTATTACAGACTGGGATCAGTGATATACACATTGTGTACTGATTAGTTACAAAATGAGAGCGGACACTTTAGTAATGCTCCGTGACTGAGTATAATGTCATTGATGATTGACTTCAGTGAAATATTCAGCAGACTGATAATCTTCTATCTATATGTGGCTCATTTTCCCCTCAACTCCCATGAAAAAGATGAGACCATTGAAAGAACTGAACGTTACAAGATTGCCCATCAAATCTGTGTACCTCAGAATTTTGACTGATTTCAAATGAGCATAATGTACCCTCTTTCCCTCAACTCCTTGAATAGAGCCCTCGATTTTTTCTATGACTCTCTTACAAAGGAAGTAGAATAGGTGGTCTTTCCCGAGGTGAATGTTTTAATATATTTATGTAAGATGTAAGAAAGAGATGTCCTTGACATTTTGTCAGATATTTGTTGCTTCAAGTACAAGACTCAAATGAATCTGAAACTGAATATATTTGGCAATGAAGTGGCGCTTCACAAAAGTCATCGTGCTGAATTCTAACACAAGGGGTAGCATATGCAAGAACCAGGCAATAAACCATCTCCTGTTCTGCATTATTTAATTACTCAGTTATCATTCTTACTAGAAGATTTTTGGTTTTGTTTTGCATCTGTTTTGCTATAGTACTTATGGCTCTATTCCAGGCACTGTGTAATATATACATATAAAATATCCCTGAAACTTTGCCTTCAAATAATTTATAGCTTAGTGGGTTGTCAGGGCCAGGAAGAAGGAATGATAAGCTATGTAAAGTAGTAACGAAGTACTAGGAGCCATAGTAGAAATTGGTGTGGGGGTTCGGAAGGGGAGTAAAAGGTATTTTCCAGTTTGGGGCACTTGGGAAAGCTTTGCTGAAGTAATAAAGCTTAGTCTATGATATGCAGGATACTTAGAAATTAGCCACATGTGTGCTCGATCCCATTCCCTTCCATTTCTTTTACTGTCTGTTTAGTTATCAGGCCTCCCTTGCAGGTCTGTTTTACTCTCCACTGAGACATTTTCTCCACTTATACATGTATTTAAATCTTCCCATTCTCCTCCCCAGACCCACCACTTATGCCTTTGAAAAAAAGTTTTGTGAATTCACAATTTTGAAAATATATTGTTTTCAGAGTGAGTCAAAGTGCATGTTTGTAAAGACAAACTTTTGTGAATTAAATTGCTACCACACCGCACTGCTAGCACACTCAAATTGCGGAGAAGTCCCATTTCTCTAAACTCCCTTCATGCTAACCCTTCATGGTCAACTCCTTTCTCTCCTCCAAACCCTGGTAGTGTTGATCTGTTATCCACCCCTATAGTTTTGCCTTTTCCGGAATGTCATATAAATAAGTCATTCAGTAAATCATGTGGGGGCCCTTTCAATCTGGTTTATTTAGCTCTTTATTTTATTGCTGAATAGGATCCCATTATATCCCATAGTTTATCTATGCATGTTTTTAGAGTTTGGTGGTTAGGAATAAATGTTTCAATTATTGCTCTAAAGATTCGTAAAACAGGTTTTTATGTGAATATGTTCTTATTTCTATGGGGTAAATATTTAGGAGTGGGATTGCTGAGTCATATGATAAGTATATGTTTAATTTAACAAGAAACTACCCAGAGAGGGGAGGGAGAGAAGGGGAAGTGGATGAAAAAAGAATAAAGCTGTGTTATGTATGTGTACAGACTCCCCACAAAGAATGTAAACATTACGTACCACAAACATGTACGTTTCGTTAAATGAATTGGTCACTAAGTGAAGAATTGTATATAGTGTGTACATTACAATACTCAGAACAAAAAAAAAATGGTCAAAGGAAACTCCAACATGATAACTTTACTTTTATTTGCATACCTCTTATATGCAGTATTATAATGCATAACATAAAACTATAGTACTGTACTGTACAATCAACAAAAATTACAGTACTGTATAAACAAGGTATACTGTACAAAGGAAAGATATTGAGGCTCTACAAACAAGATGTACAGAACTGCACAAAAAAGAAAAAAGGACGGGTCATAAGTCGAAGCAGCAGGTCTTAAGCCTGAACGGTGCACCTCAGTCCTAAGTCTGAATGTCGTTAAACAGGCAAGTCATTAAATGAGGAATATCTGTACTAAGAAAAAATAAAATGTAAAGAAAAAAAGAAAGACAAAAACTTTGTAGTCAAGAAATAATAATTTCTGAAGGACAGAATGACTACCACAAGGTGATGCAATAAAAATATCAAATAAAATGAAAAAAAAACTACCCATTTATTTTTCAAAGTGTGCCATTTTGCATTGCTATCAGAAATATATGAGAATGCTAGTTTCTCCACCTCCTTGTCAGCACTTATTATTCTCAGTTTTATTTTTGTCTTATTCATTGTAATAGACACATAGTGGTATTTTATTGTGGTTGGAATTTTTATTTCTGCATTGACTAATGATGTTGATCTTCTTTGTGTGTTCTTTTTTTTTTTTTTTTTTTTTGGTACCAGGAATTGAACTCAGGGCCTCATGCTTGCGAGG
The DNA here is from genome assembly GCA_004026905.1 of Hystrix cristata. NCBI lineage: Eukaryota > Metazoa > Chordata > Mammalia > Rodentia > Hystricidae > Hystrix > Hystrix cristata. The sequence continues at coordinate 29,445 of PVJO010009483.1, forward strand.
CAAACACTCTAAGCACTGAGCTAAATCCCCAGCCCTTCTTTGTGTGTTCTTATTTGCCATTCATATCCCTTATTCAGTGAAGTGTCTGTTCAAACTTTTGGCTTATTTTTTAATTGAGTAGTTTGTTTTCTTATTGTTGAATTTTGAGAGCTCTTTATATATTCTTGATATGAGTACTTTGTCAGACATGCTTTGCAACTATTTTCTCTCCGTGCTTGTCTTTTTAATCTCTTAGCATTGTCTTTTGCAGAACAAAAGATTTTAATGTGGGTGAGTCCTATTTATCAATTTTTTTAATGCATGTGCATTTTGTATTACATGAATTCCATTGATTTGATTTTTACTGTTGATCAGCCTTGCATGCCCAGGACTACTTTCAATGCTTGTTATTACTAAATTTTCAATAAAATTCAAATTAATGTTACATGAGCTGACACTTGAGGACATGTAATGAATGTAAATACAAGTAACATTCTTCATCCAAATAATTTGACCATGATTTTTTATTCTTTTCACGTATTGCTGGATCAAATTTGCCAATATTTTGTTGAGGACTCCTGGGCTATCCTATAAGTTTCTCGTTTATTTGTCATTTTGCTCTACTTTCTAGATTTTGAATTTTTCTATTGGGTTTTTTTTTTCATTATTGCTATTGTGTTTTTAGCTTCCTAGAGCTCTTTTTCATTTTCGAATGTTTCTTTAAAAAAGCATTTTGTCAGGGCCGGGGATGTAGCTCAGTAGTGGAGCACTTGCCTAGCACGTGTGATGCCCTGAGTTTCACACACACACACACACACACACACACACACACACGTACATGAGTATCTTGTCTATGTTCCATGAGGGCACTATCATTTTATACTTTTTTTAGGATATTAATGATGTGGCTATTTTTTCTCAGTGAATAATGTCATTTCCTTTGAGTTGACTTACCTTTTTGTTTTGGTCTCTCTCTTCCATGTGTTGCCCAAGGGTCTGAGTATTGTTGGTTACATGTATGCATGTGATTAAGAGTGTAGTAATAAAATACTAAATGAATACTATGAGCATGTGGGGACCTCTAGAGACTCGGAGCTTCACCATAAGTTGATCCGAATGCACTGTTTCCTGGAGACCCCTTATATCATTACTGTTAGGGGTTAAGCCTTGGTCTGGTCACTTTTCCCAGAGTAATGTCTTCCAGTTTCCTGTCTGGAGAGGTAATGTCTGGCTGCCAGCGTTCTGGGAGGTGGATGAGGGAAAGAAGCTGAGTGTCTTGACATGCAACGTGTAGTATACTATGGGCACTTAAATGTCTTTGCTTCAGGTACTGTACCCTGGCCCTCAGCCACGTCCAGTGTCCATCAACTCAGAACATAAACTTTTGGACATCTGCTGTAATTTTGAAAGAGGAAGATGATTGAGGCATGTAATTCTCAAAAAACTTTCCAAACACTCTCTTCCTTTAGTTACCCCCTGCTCCTTCCTTTTGCTTGTAGAATACCTGTTGCTACCAGGTTTTGAGCCTTTTGTGGATTCTGTAGTGTAAACTGGGATTTCTTAGCTTTCACTGCTGCCTGCATAGTTTCTTTCCTTGTGATCTGCTTTCCTGTTCTGCCTGTCTGTGTAGATTTAAAAAGGAAATTCTTTTTATAGTTTTACTGGGAGTTTCTAAAGAGCAAGATTAGAAGTACGTATATTGAGTTTCCATTTTAACCTGGAATTTTCTATTTTAATGTTTATTTCTTCCCACCTACACTAATAAATTGCTAGGGCAGAACATTTAGAGGTGAAGAATAGTACAAACATGAAAATAATAAACACCTACAACCTCATCTTTTTGAGATACCTCCTACTGACTTGCAAAGGTGTTCAAGTCTTTTTTTCTATGTGTGTAAATCGTGATCACACAATGTACGCAATATTGTTCCAGCTTTATTCATTTAACAGAATGTTTTAAAATTCTGTGTTTCAACACTTTATGCAATCATTGGAAATTCTATTGTCGTTTTTTTTTCTTTTTATTTTTTTGGGTGTTGGGAATCAAACTCAGGGCCTTGCAGTTGCTAGGTAATCACTCTAGCACTCGAGCTAAATCTGCAGCCCCTTGTTTTGTTTTTTGAGACAGGGTCTTGCTATGTAGTCCAGGCTAGCCTTGAACTTACTATGTAGCCCAGGCGGGCCTCAAACTCATGGCGATCCCCCTGCCTCAGCCTCCCAAATGCCAGGATTACAGGTATGAACCACCACACCTAGCTCTCTCTTGTCATTTTTAACAACCACAAAATATTCCATTGTATGAATAATAGTAACAGCTAACCCATATATGTGTATACTATTTGCCAGACATTATCTAAACACTTCACAAATATTAGCTCATTTAACCTTCACATTAACATTACAAGATAATATTATTGCTGTTATCCCATTCTACAGACGAGGAAGTAAGGCACAGAGTAGTATGGTAACTTTCCCAATGCCACCTAGGTATTAAATGGTAAGCTCAGAATTCAAACACACACAGTCTGGTTTGAGAGTCCATGCTTTTAGTCACTATACCAGATAATGTCATTATACTTGTATAATAATTATACTTTTCATGTATTGTTTGATAGTTGTTTCTGTTTTTTGGTAATTATGAATTATGCATTGACAAATATCTCCTTGTTGCACATTTTGTATATTTCAGTTTATTCTTCAGAATAGATTCTTTGCTAATGTGCTATTTTACTTACCTATCCTTTTACATTCCTGTCCCATTTCTCTTCCCTTTCCAAGCATCTCTCTTTATCTGTTATGACTCACTTCTCTTAATACTAGCAGTTTGGATCTATTTTCTGAAAATATTTGGTGGGAATAAAACCCAGGGCCTTGTTTGTGCTAGGCAGGTGCTCTACCACTGAATTCATCTCCAGCCCTGAAAAACAGCCTTGAAAGCTGACAAATGATCTTTCCTGCCAAATTTGTTGCCTTGGTTCTTATTCTCCCTGTTCAGTCTGTAATATTTGGCAGACATTTCACTGCCTCTGTCCTTCAGAAATGCCCTTCTTTCTCACTATTCCTGCCATTGTCACCTTCTAGGAATTTTACCTCTTGTTTCCTTCCCTTAACGCCTTTTTAAAATTCTTCTGACTACCAAATGTGAACCTTCCTTTTAGTTATATTCTTATCTCTTGGTTTGTCTCTTTCCTCTTCCCCCACCCTCTCCTCTTCCTCCTTGTCCTCCGCTTCGTCTTTTTCCCCTTCTTCCTTTTCCTCCTCCTCTTTCGTCTTCCCCATTTTCTGTTTTCATATCCTTTCCCTTAAGTGACGGCATCCATTTACATTTAATGTAATTATCGACAAGGCAGGATTTACGTCTGTCATTTTACTCTTTTCTTTCTATATATCTTACATCTTTTTTATTCCTCTGTTGCTCCATTACTACCTTCTTGTTTGTCAAATAAGTACTTTTTAGTGTACCATTTTTATTCCTTTGTCATTTCTATTACTGCTTTTAAGATATTTTTATGGGTTGCTTTGTAGATTATAATTAATTTCTTAATTTAGATAATTTAATTCTGATTAATACCAATTTAGTTTCAAAATTACACAAGAACTTCCCTTCTATATGGCTTTTCCTCACTCATCCACCTTTGTGCTCTTATTGCCATACAAATTACATCATTGTACTTTGTCCATCAACACATTTGTAATTGCAGAATTATGTTGTCGTTCTTTAAATTAGATCAGCAAAGAAGAATTTCAAAGAAATAATACCTCCTAATCATGGCACCTTGGGCAAATTCTTTAATTTCTCTAGGTTTAGCTTTCATCATCTGCAGTATAGAATTGCGAGTGTTATTTACTTCATATGGTTTTGTGAGGATTAAGTGGAATAATGAATGTAAATAATTTGGAATTGTGTGCAGAATAAGTGTTCAGTAAATAGTAGCTGTGGTCATTAACTACTGTTCTCTTCTACCATTATACCTTTGCCGATGCTGCTCTATCTGTTTTTAATCCCTTCCTTCCAATTTCTCTATGCCAAATTTCTAGTTATTCTCTAACTCTGCCACTTCCATGCCCTCAACTTGTGGTGTATATTAATTACCATTATTGAGACAATTACCCCAGTCTTTCTTAGATTGCAGTTATTTATGTCTTCCCTTTCATTCTGTATTTTAAAACTCATGGATGTGTGTACTGTCTTATTCATTTCTGTACCTTTCACAATGTGCAATTATGCTTCATATATGTAGTAAATGGTCAGAAAATGTTAACAGCATGCTCGAGTAGTACAAATAACTGAAAAATGAAAGATTGAATTTTCTAGTTCCGTTGGTAGAACTGAATGCAATTTTAAAGCCATAAACCAGATACAGTTTATGTGCTCTTCTATGTAGATGAGCGAGCCATAAGGGACTGGGATTCTTATGTGTCACATTGTAGTAGGTCAAAAGATAATTTCAGTGCCTTGTAGTATATGAATAGATTTGACTTTAGATGGAGAAGTAATAAAACTAATGAATTCAAAGGCAGTAATGTTATTAAACAATGTACTTTACCTCTATGTAGTCCCCAAAGTGATGGTAGGGAAGGGAAGAGATAGCCTAGTTTGATGGGCATGCATCCAGACATTAAAATTGTAGGAAGAAGGTTTGAATCCCAGCATTCCGTATTAGGTGAGTGACTTTGGGTAAGTCCTATAACTCTTCTGATTGTCCAGTTCTTTGCCTGGAATGCCTGTGTCATAGAGTCTTTTAGAGAAGCTAATGAATTAAATGGATTGTGAAATTGTTTTGTGAGCTACAATGCATTTTTGGTCCCTCCTTTTTTCTGGGTTCCTACTGCTCTGTGTTCATTTTGTGGTAGCATTTCCCACGTTGCATTGTAGTTTGTTTTTGTCTGGTTTCCACTAGCTTGAGCTTTTCCAGAGCAAAGATTTTTGTTTTATTTATCTTTGAACATCATGGCCTAACACATAGGTACTCAGTAAATGTTTGATGAATGTGTGAATAATGTTTCAGGTAGAAGGTGGGCCCAAGTGACCACCTACGTTTCCTTCTAGTTTTGCTACTTAAGATTCTGTGAAAAGGTCTAGAAATAATTAGAGATTGACACAGAAGAAATATTTAGGATGTAAAAACATGACGTCGAAGGACAGTTACAGATTCGTTAAGCACATATTAACATTCTAGGGTGTACTTCCAAAGGGGAAATTGTTGAGTCGGGTTAATTGAGTTTATGTATAAGAAGGGAGGTTATGATTTGTCAAGTGAGAAGTAATTTTTCTGGCCAAGGAATGATAACAGCCGAAATGAATCTCTCAAAAGTCGGAAATTTGGCACAGGAATATTGTGGCTAAACAAATTCATCAGAGCAGAAAAGTATTAAAAACATTTTGAGAAGTGTGGTTAAATCATGGAAAACCAGGCTTCCTTATTAAGATGCCAGAAACTTCTGCGACAGAAGGTGAAAGTTTTGCTGTTTTGAAAAGGCACTTGAAGTGACATCTCCAGCAGGGGCAAAGGAGGAGTGTTTGCAGAACAGAATAGCTGTACCTTCTGAGAAAAGGTGTTAATGGGTAGAAGAGATCCTAAACAGGAAGGAAAAGTCAAGTAGACACAGCGAAGTGAAAGACAAATGACTGAAGTTGGTTTAGTAAATACGAAATGACTTACACTGAGAGAAGAGAAAGCATCAAAAACAATGTTCTGAAATAAGAAGTTGAGAGGAGGTGGCAAATACGAAGCAACATTGAAAGCCTCATCTTATAACGGACCTTGAGAAAACTTACTAATAAAGAGCTAAACCAGAGGTGCCCTAAATAGTAGAAGTCAGCTTCACCTGGTGCATCATGGAGTGGCTATTAATGTGCTCCGTTTCTCTGGTTACTGGCAAAATGTCCAAGAGAGAAGATGGGTTCTATTGGTGGACAGAGTCTGATCGTTATCCCTAAGATATTAATGAAGAATTCTGTCTCTTCTCATAATTCATATTTTCTGATATCTGGGTTGCTCATCTCATTTTCCTGTATATATTTTTCCTATCTTCCATTTCTTTGCTGTTTAGCTATCCTGTTTCCTAAGATATTTTATCATCTCTATTCCCAACCCTTTTATTGAGATTTTAATTCCTCTTGTCATACTTCTAATTCCTAAGAGCTCTTTTATTTTCTCAGTAGTCTTTAAAATTTCCTCTTTCCTCTTTTTTTTTTTCTTTTTGGTTTTTTTGTTTTATGGTTGCAATATCTCCCCAAATCTCTTCAAGGGTGGCAATGCTAGATTTTCTTTTTTTAAAGTGTTCTGAGTTTCAGGGACCTTTCCCAGGAGAATAGACCTGCAGTCTTCTGCTGGTGTTGGGGAAGGAATTTATTGGGCTTTGCAGAGTGGGGGAGGGAATTTGTAGGTCTAACAGCTTCTCAGGCTGCCTTTCAATCAATCTTCCTGGATTATGCCTGCTTACAGAAGGACACAGCACCATAGAACCCCGAACCTTCTTCGAGTTCTGGGCTACGAACTCAGCTGCCTCTCTGCTTTCCCTACTGACAACTTGCACTGCGGGTTTCTCAGTTGTAGTATCTCAGTTACTATTCGTCCAGATTATCTAGCTCTCAAATTTGCTGCTAATGTCTTCTCTCCTGTATCCCTCAACCTTGTATTTTGATGTCCTTTTCGAATTCCTTTACTACGGTTGTATCAAGGGATTGAGGAGGGAGCAGAGCTAAACGTGTGAGTTCATTCTGCTGTCTTTAACCAAAAGTCTCTTATTTCTTCATGTCTTTTATATCCATCCCTTTATATTTTAACAATCACCGCATTAGACAGAACCTCATCATTTTCTATCTGGACTGCTTTCTCTGTCTTCTGCTCCCTTAAATCTGCCCTCAACAATGCTGTGGGTCGATCTTCCTGCAAAATCGCACTGTGTATTGCACCTTTGGTTGTAAGAACTCTTCATTTGCTTCTTGACACTGTCGGAAGAAAGTCTACATTCCTTAACTTGACATCCAAAGCCTTCTCCAATTTAACCTTTGTCCACTTTTTTCCAACCCCATATTTTTAGGCAACCCAAAATACTCATGTCTGGAACAACTAGGAGCACAATAGCTAGTTGGTAATGTAACCAGTAGATTTAGCAGTCAATGTTGATTATTTTTTGTTTTTGTTTTTTGATATAGGGTGTTATGTAGTCCAGGTTGGCCTTGAACTTGTGATCCTCCTCCTTCAGCCTCCTGAGTGCTACGATTACAGGCATGTACCACCACAACCTGCTCAATCTGTTGATTTTGAATGACTAACTTCAAACTCCTTAAGTGAATACCTGCCTGATTTTAGGCATCTTACAGCCCATTTCAAATGACAATTAAAAAAATCTATTTTTCATATGCGCTCTTTATTGATTACCTTTACGATACTGCGTATTGGGATTTTCCATGGCATATTGCTCCACACTTATTTATTTTTTTTCTACTAGACTCTGAAGGGGCAAAGGTAAGTAGGATGCACTGCATCCTGTAATAAATAGCTATCATCCTATATGGTGTCAAATTTAAACCTCAGCTCAATGTCTGGCTTACCTGTTATAGTTTAATGTTCTTCTAGAGTTTAACTTTATAGTACATTATATCATTTCCACCAAAAGAATATTCTGATATTCATATTGAATATGTTTATAACATTTAGCTTGGAATACTGTTTTCTAATGACATTCACCCAGAATTGTTTCTGCTGACCTCTTCATTACAAATCAAATTCTTTGGATGAAAGGATCATCAGCTGCCATCTCCTTCAGAACCCTAATAAGTATGTTGGCGATGTGGTTTGGAATTTCAATGCCTCTGACATTTTTTGGTTCATATCTTGGAAGCAAGGAAAAGGTAAACTTTAAAAAAACTGTTTTCGAGCATTGAGTGATGCTTGAAATAATATCTTACTGTGTATTCATTATGCACAGAATATAAAAACTACAGAAAATAATCATTTTGGAATAAAGATATAAAAAATAAAAAGACTAACACTTTCAAAGACACTGTTGGATACAGTTCTTGCATTATAGGTTATTTTGTAATTCCTTTTAGGCTGGGGATTTAGCTCAGTGGTTAGAGTGCTTGCCTGGCAAGCACAAGGCCCTGAGTTCGATCCCTGGCAACAAAAACAAGCAAACAAACAAACAAAAAACAAAACAAAGAACGAAAACCAAAAATCAAAACAAAACAAAACAAGAAACAAAAACCACACAAGTAATTCCTTTTATCTCTGATGGATACGATTAAAAGACCTGACATCAACCAAGTTGGAGAAGTAAGGTTCTCCCATAGGGTTATATGGTAAGAGAAGAAAGCCAAGATACTGTCTAAGAAGTGGAGCCCTTCAGTATACAGATTTGAAGTTAACCTATTCCACATATAGAGAAAAGGAGCAGAACAACAAAAAGACTAAATGAGGGCACATTGTGAGCAGAAAGTATAAAGATATAGCATGAGATTTCAGGGGAAAAGTTGTAAAAGATAAAACACGAAGGAGAGTTGCATGGGGAGGATGAAGAGGAGGGTGAGGGAGAAAAAATTTGAAAGCTATTGACAAATTCTGAGATAAATTCCTGGGAAAATTCTAAGAGAGAACCTTTTCACATTATAGATTATTTCATATTTGACTAGTCATAGTGAATCTTACCCAGTCTTTCCCTTGGAATTTATCAAAAAGGATGTGTCTTTATTGATTGCCCAGCTGTGTACTGTCTGTTAAGGTGGCCACTAGCCACATGTGGCTATTGAGCACCTGAAATATGGCTACTCCTTGCTGAGATGGGCTTTAAGTGTGAAATACAGAGCAGATTCCCAACACTTAGAACAACATCAAAAATAATATATCTGGTTGATAATTTTATGTTGTTCACAAATTAAGCAGTAGACATGTTACATCAAATAAAATATGTCCTTAAATTATTTTTCCCAGTTCCTTTTAATTTTTAATGTGGCTCCTGAAAAATTTAAAACTATATATGTGGCCTGCATTACATTTCTGTTGTAGGGGCTGATCTAGTCTCTGCCCATGTGACATTCCATGTATTATTCAGATTGAAGATTCTATACTCTATGGTGACTGTATCTGCTTAAATGTATTTCTGTTTCATTTTGTTCTCACTGTTGCTTCTTCTATTTTCCAACAGTATAAATGCCTGTTTTGCACAAACCAGATCCCTCACTGGATTTCTCAACAGAGATTCTTCACTAAACCTTCTTTCAGCATGGTACTCGATGGCATTTCACCCTTTGGTCGTATTTTTACTCAACTCTTTTTCATCCTAAACAGTATTTGGTGAGTACTCTATCTTCATGTTCCTAAAAGTTTTACTTAAAAACATTTAATTGACACATAATTGCATATATCTATGGGGTACAGTGTGATAACTCAGTACTTGTATATAGTGTTGAATGATCAATTCAAGAAGGTTGGCTACAAAATATAGCTCAGTATTCTACAGCACAGCAGGATGGCTACAGTTTACAAGAATTTATTAGCTGAGTGTGGTGGCACACACCTGTAATCCCAGCACTCGGGAGGCTGAGGCAGGAGGTTTGCTGTGAGTTCGAGGCCATCCTGGGCCACATAGTGAGCTCAAGGCCAGCCTGGACTACATAGTGCAACCCTGTCTCAAGAAAAATCAAAAAACAACAACAACAAAAGAGAATTTATTATATATTTTATAAAGAACGAGGAGAGAAGAGTTCAGGTTTTATTTTATTTTATTTATTTAGTTTGCAGTGCTAGGGATCAAACTCAGGGCCTCCTGCATGCTAGTCGCATGCCCTACTACTGTTCTACATTCTCAGCCCCTGAAGTTTTAATTTTAGTAAACTAATGTTTTTATATTTCAAGGAGGTTAAATTCTGGTACGATAATACTTCATTTACCCTTTACCCCTCCTTTATCCAGGAAATAGCAATCTGACGAAGATGAATGTTGTAGGGAACTGAGGCTTAATTCACAACTTTTTAAAATGACTTTATAGAAATTTCTATAAAGATTTTATTTTCAAAGCATAACCACCTTTTGTTAAGTCTTCCCAGGTGATTTAGAGCAGTTGGTTTTAAGATGAGCTTTTGTGAGCATTGAAGGTATACAATCCCTTGGGTGGGAGACACCTAAAGATGAGAGTGGACAGCTCTGACTTCTCTGGTTTTCACACTGGCCTCGCATGGGCACTTTCATTAGAATTCCTCTGCCAAAACAATTTGGAGACTATTGGCTTTGGGTCTTCGTGTGTTCTGAGCTGTACATAATGGTTTTCTGTCTTCTTCCTTTCTCTCAACTCTTCTATTGTCAATCTATTATGGCTTAAGACTTCTAATAAGAGTTAGATATGTGTGTAAAGTGAAAACTGGTGCTCTCTGATTAAAGTGCACCCGCTTTCGTGGCCTGGCTTTGGCATGGCTTTTTCAGTTGCCCTGAGTCTTCATTGAACTGTGGCTCCAGGAGCTGGCCAGCCAGATTGCTACTGCAGAGGGATTTTTTGGAGATGGACAGAGGAATCATAAAGTACAGTTGCCACCTGTGTGTTTTTTAAAATAACACTTTCGTCCCTCAGCAATCTTTCAGGCAAAACTTTGAAGTCCTCAAAAATTTGGTTTCACTGTGTACATTAAGTACTCACTTTTTAAACAACATTGTGACAAATTTGTTTGGAAGATGAACAATAAAATCTGTTACCTCGTCAGCAACTAAATATTTCACATGCTGCAGAATAGAGTACAGTGGCCGTATTTCCCAGATGTTCTTTTTTTGGGGGAGGGACAGAGGCTCACTATCTAGCTAGCTCAGGCTATCCTTGAACTCACTACGTAGCCCAGGCTGGCCTCAAACTCGCAGTGATCCTCCTGCCTCAGCCTCCTGAGTACTGGGATTACAGGCATGCGCCACCATGCTTGGCTTCCCAGATGTTGTTGATAGAAAAGTAATTTTAAAGTGAAAACTAAAAGGTTCTTTAGGTAAGTTAATTTTCATGTCAGTGAAAAGCAATGTGTACGACCTGTATATATTTACACAAAACCTTACAGTTTAGAACTTTGTATACATTTCTTATCTACAGAGATGATTCTCCTCAACCCTGTCCCTCATCCTGACACCCAGGTATACATTTTATATGATACTTTAAAAATGGAGTATTGATAAAGTCATCATTTACTCTTCATCGCCACAAGGCTTTTTTAAAAAAAAAATTCTTTTGCAGTGCTGGACATTGAACTCTAGCACGTGTGAGGCAAGCAGCACTGAGCTACATTCCCAGCTCTGTTTCTTTTAAAGTTTCGGACAAAGTTCCATTAAGTTGTTCAGGCTGGCCTCAAACTTGCCATCCTCCTGCTTCAGCCTCCCAAGTAGTTAGAATTACAGGTGTGTGTCACCACATCCAGCTTCCAGAAGGCTTTTAATATGTGTATTGCTTACTCCAGTTACCTCAGCTGTATAATAATGAAGGGAATTACTTCATTCCTTCAAAGTTTGACCTAGAGATAATCTACACATAATTTTTAAAAACATACATGTCTAAAAGTATATTTGAATTTTATGTGCTGTGTTATAAAGACTTTTGTATAGGACGCATGTCAATAAACCTTTGAGGCTGGGGATTTAGCTCAGTAGTTAGCGTGCTTGCCTTGTGAGCACAAGGCCCTGAGTTCAATCCCCAGCACCAAAAAAAAAAAAAAAAAAAAAAAAAAAAAAAATAAATAAATAAATAAACCTTTGAAAGCAAAGTGATGCGTGATGGTTTGCTGTTGTATAAGGTAGTTGTTGGTATTTCTTGTATTTACAACCTTCGATTTCTAGAGAGAAAGCATATTTTTAAATTTCTATAGAGAAAATTGTAGCAATATTGATATATTGTAAATGAGAACTTGATTGTATGAGCAGAGAAACATGGATACATGGCAGGACTGGTTCTGACTAGAGAATATATGGCCCAAACCTAAGAGAATATTTCTTTTAGTACTAGATAGATAGATGGAGGTTTGGAATAGGTTTAAATGTTTAGGGAAAAAAACCATTTAGACAAGTGTGTGATAGTCTATAGATTTGGACTGATCTTTCTGTGTGTACTCTTAAAACTCGTTTTAAACCTATTGTCTTTGTTTTCAGGTCTCATCAGGTGCACTACACGTTTGGCTTCCTTTTCTTAGTCTTTATAATTCTTCTGATTACTTGTTCTGCTCTGCTCTGCTCTGCTCTGCAGCATGCCCAGGTGGAGGGTGCCTATGTGACTAGCTCCTAATAGAAACTTTGGATGCTGAGTCTCTAATGGGCAGAAACATCGCAGCTCTGCTGCACCATTTCCGTTTATGTGCTGAGGTAAAGGCATAAGAAATGAATGCATCTTAGGCTTTTTAAAGTTTCATTATTGGAATTAGAAGTCTATAGATTTGGAAGGAGGAAAGAGTTGGAATAAATGTTAACTGCATAATTTCTATGACTTGGGATTAGTTCTATATTGTATTTTCCTAAGAACACATTTCAATGTTGATGCGGCTATCAAGTTAATGCCATTTTGATGAGAAATCGGAACAAAGTGATTTCTCTCTGGCTGGTTATTATAATTGCTGCATAATATTCAGTCAACATAGAAAAATATAGGGGCCTGATTTTATATTTAGACATATGAACAATCAAGCTCAGTGATGTTTACTTTTTAACAGTGAAAATTTTCTTTGCAGCTTAGCAGGATTGTATTTTATAGGATTGAGATTGCTGCTCTAGGGCTTTCTTCTTCCTTTCATTTATTGCCATTAAATAGTTCTTTTGTTCCACTCACACTCCCCCCACATATCATTTTGGGTAACTGAAGTGGTAGCATAGTACACTGTTCTCTTAGGCCTCTTAAATTCATCTTATTTTGGTACTTAAATATGACTCTTTAAAGGTGACAATGAAGGATTGAGGGAATGATTCTGATATAAAGGTTGTTTTGGAGCATTTCTTTTTTAGCTATAGACACAAGAGTAAAAATACATAATTATGCATACATTATACTTAGCTGCTTGTGAGGGCTACAGTGAATTTTGTCATAGACGTTCTACAACCATCATTAACGAAGTATACATCAATAAGCATATAATGGGTATATTTCTATTTCTTAGAAAATATTTTGGGGGCCCCAAACATTGGTAATTCACTAGATAGAGTCATGGGACTAAGCATATCAGTGCACACTTGGCTAGGGTATGTTACAGGGAAAGGATACACAACAAGGTCAGCAAGAGAAAAAGACATGGGTGGTGCCTGGAGAAATCAAGACAATCTTCCTATGCTGTTTCCTCCCCATGTGGGAGCACACTGAGCATGCTCCTTTCTCCAGCAGTGAAAAAATACAGTAATAAATGTGCAATGTTTCTGCCCGTTAGAGACTCAGCATCCGAAGTTTTTATTGGGAGCTAGTCACATAGGCACCCTCTGCTGAGCAAGTACAAAAATTTCATATTTTTAAAAGGAAAGCAAGTGTTCACCATGAATCACACTGTACAGTATAGATATAGCAAACCAATCCTAGCAGTTAGGGAATGATTAAATGCCAAATTCCTAGAAGCAAGCCGAAGGCCCATCTCGCCAGTGGGTCCTACTACAGATAGAAGCCTCAGACTTGCTATGTTAATTCTTCTGCCATGTCTATCCTTGGGACACTCAGCCATAATGCCTTTCCAGTAACCTTATCCTTAGTGAGATTCCACAGGTCATGGTTTACCCTTATATCTATAGCTCAAAAGGAAAATGCTCCAAAAGAACACGTGCATCAAAATCATTCCCTCAACCCTTCGTTGAGTAATGACCTCAGCCATGCTCTCCATAGGTCTTGAATTCAGCCAGTGAAAGCAAATTCCATTAACCACATGACCTGTTTTAAGTTTCTTTATTAACCACTTTTGTAATACTGGGCCCGAGGCATCAGTAGGCACGGCAGACTCTAGCCAGTACATTGGAGCTGAGTGGGTGCTTTCCAGGGCTGTGGCAGTGTTATGATAGCGTGCATATATTAGAAGTCTGACCTGAGAAGGCATGTGTAATATCCTGGAAACAGAGTTTACAGTTGTCAGGGCATCTCGAGGAGCACACACATTATATATTTTATTAAATTTCTTATAAAATTTCCTCTTTTATTTTTAATTGACAATTGTGTGGAGTTTATCTTGTGCTCTTTGTCACTGTAATAATTGTTAACTCGTTGACAGAATTTTACCTGAAAAGTCATCTGTTCTACTTCTTTTGGCAGGATTATCATTGGTGGTGGAGAGTCTTTCTTACTGGCGATTTTACAGCTGTTTATCTTCTTATGTATGCAGTTCATTACTTCTTCACTGAACTTCAAATCACAGACATCACAAGCACCATTTTATACTTTGGGTAGACCTTGATGATGGTGCTGATTTTCTTCCTTTTAACAGGTAATCACAGAACTGCTTAGTATATTTCAGATTTAAAGAGTCTTGGAGACAGCCACAATGTAATAAACATCAACTAACCATTAGTGGAAGGAATAGGGAAGAAAGCTGTCATGTTCATTTGTATAGTTTGGGCATAGAAGATTGCAAGGCACAGGGAACTGGAAGGAACTTATATACTTAGCTGCAGGCCTGTCCCTTATGAATGTTTTTAAGCAGTAGGGATGTTCCAAAGCACAGAAAAGGTTGCGAGTAATCACCTTTCAATAGTCTGTAAGCAGAAAAATTAACTGACTTGACTAACTTTTAAATTAGTAAAATTGGATTAATTATATATGTGGTCATATAAGTAATTCTATGTGAAGGAAATATGTATATTTGTCAGAATTACTCACTGGAGGGCATTATTTGGGTTCAAATGTGGTGAAAATTTCTGTCCACGTTAATGCTTGAAGCAGGTGAAAAATTTGGAATGTTTTATAAAATGGTCTAGTTGGAGAAATAGTGAAGTTGGAGAGCTATAAGACCAGAGCACAAGCAAAGCTGTGTTTCTTCTTGCCTCACTTTAAATTCTGGTTTCAGCTCAAATTATACCACTTGTGTAGGTCAGATTGGAAAACTAAGTATTTTCTCTGATTTAACCATTAGGTTGGTTCAACAAATATATAAGTTATAATATATAAGTTAACAACTGATGCTTGTTAGAAATCCAAGCCTTTAGATAAATGTAAACATTATCTGAGAAGGCAGGCATGTTAGCCATGGCTCCTTTTTAAATATAATGCATGAAATATATTATATTGAAGGTACTACTGATCTCAACTCCTCAGTAAAAAGAAGACTATGCAGGCGTCCTGTCCTGTCTCACCTACAAGACGTTCTATCTACAACTGAAGGCCAGAAAGCTTCTTACCGCTCTAGTCTAACTTGGCTCTTCATGTTTGTTTGTTTTTAAAAAATATGCACATAGAAAAGTACATACATCATAAGTGTGCAGCTTGACGAATTATCACAAAATGAACTACCTTTGTAACTAGCACTTAAGTCAGTGACTAGTACCCAATTGGTAGCGCTGAAGCCACTGTCAGTCCTTCCTCCACTCATTAGAATTCCATAAGGGCAACCATTACTGAACTTCTAACAGCATACATTCATTTGGCCTGGTTTTGAATTGTACATAAATAGACTTATGTACATTACATGTATGCATACTTACATACAAAATATCCTCTTTTATGTCTGGTTTCTTTAGTGGCCGGTTTCTTCCTCTAAAGTTTGCTTTGAGATTTATCTATATACCTGTGTGTAAATATAGTTTGTATCTTACATGTCTTTTATTTTGGGTCCCCCTCCATCCAAACCAGTGAGCGACTACTTTTTATACATATGTAATGTAAAGATGATACACCATCGTTTCCTACTTATCTATGGAGGATATGTTATAAGACCTCCAATAAATGCCTAAAACTGTAGATATTAGTGTACCCTATGTGTATATTAGGTTTTTTCCTATACTTACATTCCTGTGATAAAGCTTAGTTTATATATTAGGCACAGTAAGAGAGCAACAGAACTAACGATAAAGTAGAACAATTATGACAATATCTTATAATGAAAGTTTATGTGAATGTGATCTTTCACTTTTCTAAAAATAGCTTATATACTGGTATTTACCCTTCTTTTTGTGGTGATATGAGATAGTACAATGCCTACTGATGAGATGAAGTGAATTATGTAGGCATTGTGATATATCATTAGGCTACTACATAAGGGTCATTTGAACACTAGCACTGTGATATGACACTTGACCTGAAAACTGAGATGCCTACTAAGTGATTACTGGGTGGGTAGTGTATATAGTATGGATACACTGGAAAAAAGGGATGCTTCACATTCTGGGCAGAATGGAGTGGAAAGGTACAAGATTTTGTCACACTAATCACAATTTTTATTTTATGAATCATTTGTTTATGGAATTTTCTGCTTAATATTTTCGGACTATAGTTGATCTCAAGTAATTGAAACCATGGATAAGGGGCAACTATTGTATTGAGTACAGTTGTTTCGGGTATGTTTTCTTCATTACTTTGAATAAGATTGCTTTGGGGGGAGTTTTATATTACAACAGTGTATTTTTCTCCAAAATAGATGTTATCCTGAATGGTCACGTTGACAACAAGAGATATTGTCCCTTTGGTTGGTCTCACCACCTGCTCCTGTTACCACACTACACCAAATACCAGCTCTCAAAGTTTGATGTTGATCTCTGGACAAAGCTAATGGCCTTGCTATAGTCTGCACCATCCTTGGCTTCTTTGATTACTACTACTCAACACCTATTCTGTGAGTCTTTCAACACTGTTTGCATTATTCTCTGCTCCATTCTGTACCTTCTGCTATTTTCATTTCTTTCTCTGTCACCTAACTCTAGCTTTATCAGCATTTCAGTTCTTCTTCTTCTTCTTTTTTAAGGACTCAAAGCAGCAATCACGTTCTAGTCCACACCAATGTGAATGTGATGCATTAATTCTTATACCATGGAGCTGTGGGCTCAGATTTCTATATCCTACTCCACATGGTGGAAACTTCATTAAAAAAAAGAAAAAACGCATACAAATAAAAGGAAGAATCCAGAACAGAGAATTAAACCAACAAAAGAACAAATATAAAAACCAGAAATTTCCTCTGGTTTCCTTTTTGATTGTCTTTCTATACCTATGGAGACTGGTGGCCAGTTGCAGTGTGTGGAGTACTGGATAGCAAGTCCAGAGAGGCCACCAACATGTCCCTCATATGGCTCCGAGCAGAGCTCAGCGTTTCACAGGACTCCTCCGGCTCCCTTGCCTTCTACACTCTCCCTCTTTGGGCTCATTCAGTTCTATGGCTTACCTCATCTGCTCAGTGCTGACTACTTCCAAATCTGTATATTTAGCCACAACTTCATTCCAGCTATATCCTCAGCCTTTGCAAGTCCCCCTGTTAGTGCAAGCACAACATGCCCCATAAGCGAAGTTATCTTCCCCTCCCAAAAGGCTCATTTTAATTTCTTTCTCTCTTTCAGCATCATTACCAATTTCTAATCTTCTTGAGCTTTTTGAAGGCTATCTTAACAGAGTCCTACCATGATTTATTGCCAGTTAAGCACAACTTTCTTGGTTATCCTCTACAAGTAGCTTATTATTTCTATCTATTCCTTTTTTTCTCTGCTCCTACAATCTTAGTCCAGGGCTTTATTCCCCTTTGCCTGGTTCACGCCAGCAGCCTCCTATTTGATGTGCTAGACTCCGTTCTCTCTCTCTCTTTTTTTTCGTTCTCTCTTTTTTCAACCCACTCTATGAGGCATCTGTTGCCAGATAAACTTCTTTATTTTTTCTTCTTCTTACAATAGGGCAATTCAGTCCAAAATTCATTTTAATAGCTCATCACAAAATTTAAAGAATGCTGACACTGTGCCAGATACTGTGCTAGGTTGTGGGACACAGTGGTGAAGAAAACAGATAAAATTCTGTTTTTTTATGGAATTTATTTTCTACTGGAAGGGAACTACATTAAAGAAAAAGTATGGAGCTTTGCAAACAAAGTGACACTGAGGAAGAAGTGGATGGTCAAGTGTTCCGAGAAGAGGTGGTAGCATGGTGAAAAGCCCCGAAGTCAGGACTTTGAGATCTTCCAAGAGCACAGAGAAGCAGAGGATGGCAAGAGAGGGAGGATGGTCAGGTGTCAGTAGTGATGCTAGAAAGGTAAAGAATGGTCAGATCTTATGATGATCTTGTAAACTATATTAAGGAATTTAGATTTTGTGGGAGGAGTGATGGAATGTTGAGGGAGTTTAAACAGGGTGATAATGTCTTTCCTCTTACTCAAAAATTTTAACAATTTCATACGTCCCTCACTGCACAGTGTGGCCTCGCTCTAATACTACTGTGTGTTCTGAGACTCTCAAAACTGAATCGCTAAGTTCAGGTTTGTCTTCTCTTGACTTTTACAGCACATGTACCAAACTAGGGTGGAATTTACAGGAACACATCTTATGTGTACTTCTGAGTGCTAAGTTAATTGTTGATGATTTTGAATTACATAGAATATGGAAGATAAGAGACACCATCATGGAATCATGTTTCCGTATCTATTTTAGTATGATCATGAAGTGTGTTTTTGATATCTTTTTTTTTTTTAAGACAGGGTCTTGCTGTGTAGTTCAGGCTGGCCTTGAACTTATTATGTAGCCCAGGCTGGCCTCGAATTTATAGAGATCCTCCTGCCCCAGCCTCCCTGGTGCTGGGATTACAGGCATGTGCCACTGTGCTCAGCTAGAACTGTTTTTTAAGAAGCCCTACCTGCTTATAGAAAAAAAATGTCGAGAGGGTTTCACACTTATTTGCACTTATTTACTGATAAGAACAGATACTACACTTGATCTTAGCCAAAAGGCCGAGAAGTGATATTATTTGCACTTATTTAGAATAATTAAACTTTCATCTAAAGCTCTTCCTAGTAGTCATCACATTCCCATTTAGTGTTTGAGTTCATCCCTGGCATCATCGCGGGAATGTAGGACTTCACATCTGTCACCTTTCAGTATTGAGCATTGACTGTAGGCAGACACTTTATTTCTATGCCAAGTATTTTGTTTCCATTTTGCCATGTATCTTTCATATTTATCATTTTGTGGCTCTTAATCCATTGAGAAAAATTCTTAACTGTTTCTTCACTTTTGAACATCCCCCATCTATTTTGGATTATTTCCTTAATATAGTCTGCAAAGTAGGATGACAGGGTCAAAAAACACAAACACTTTTATGGCTTCTTACTAAGCCTTTTTGAATTCAGCGGAGTGTGTTTCACTACAGTCTCGGCTGGTATTATTATTTTTAAAAACAAATGAAAACAGTTTTCTCTTTTTCTTCACACAGTATGTCTCAAAGGGTACCCCACTGTCTTTTCCTTCTCAGTTTTGGAGCCGAAGGAAGTGATATGCACGGTGGTTGGTGTTCCTCTATCTGATTTGCATTTGGCAGCACACTTACAGCTGCGTAACGACAAGTCAGAATAGGACTCAAGGGACAGGGATAGTGAGCGTAAACCACAATGTACCAAGAAAGGGTACCGGTAGAGAAACCTTGTATTTTATAAAGGTAAATGAATTTCAGTTAAAGGCGGAGGACTTGCCCAAAATCCTAATTAATTTTAGACATCAATAAATGAGCTCAAGTCTTAAGAAAATTAATCCAAATTATGTATTTTGATTTTGATGTAAGTGATGTAAGATCACAACAGCCAGTTAAGATCTAACACCTGGGCTTCCTTGTCTGAAAGCCTGAGATGTCTTGTATGATAATAATGGAATTTATAACTTAGTATAAACTTTGGCTGGCATGGCCAAATTGTGTGGTAAATTAAATAGTTTATATGAAGATATATATTTCAGGTAAGTAATTTAAAATGTTTGCATATGGCTACAGCCTTTTACTCTAGAGCAGTGGTTTTCAGTCAGGGGTGATTTTGCCTCCCGGGGAACATGTAAATATCTCTAAAGATACTTTTGCTTGTCATGACTGTGAGGATGCTAATGATGTCTAAGGGGCGGAGGTCACTAGATGTTACAAAACATGATTAGCCAGGCCAATCTTCAGTAGTGCCACCGTTAAGAAATCTTAGTCTAGAATGAACTATTTTTGCTTTTAAGCTTTTTTGCATTCAGATTCACATTTCCTTGGGAGTTAATGCTATTTTCAAAGTAGAGTTTTGAGCATTCCAAGAGATCGTGTTTAGAATCTGAGGCTGAACCACCAATCACCGGGCAGTGATTGAAGCCAGTGTGACACAAAGAGCTTCTGGAAGAGCACTTTTCCGTTGGTTTTCTCACTAAGCATCTGTGCTTTGAAAATACTTTTATTCATTAGAAGAAGCTAATGAAGTTCAGTATATCTTGAGAGAGTCTACTGTGTAATATTTAATCACTAAATTAAAGTGAAGAAATCCATGTTCTTGCACAGAGTGAGGTAAAATAGAGAGTAATGAAGTAAATGTCCAATTAGCTGAACTCACAAATGTTAGCTCTAATGGGACTTTTGTGTTTTATTATACCAAAGTTTTGCTCTCTGCCTTGTTAAAATTTTCAGTTCTAAAGGCCAAAAGATCAGAAAGAGATAAAGATCTATTAATGCTAATTAATATATAACCAACAAGTATTTATTAAACTTCTTCTATGGGTTTGGCAATATACTAATTGGGAATATGGAAATGTTAAGATATGATAATATTTGCTTTTTATTGAGTTGATGGTGTGCCAGCTATTTGCATACATTTATCGAATTTAATTATCACAATTTCCATGAGGAGGAAGTCACATTACTCTCATTGCAAAGATCAGGAAACCGAGGCCCAGAGAGATTAGTTGTTCAAAGTCACTCAGCTAGTAAGCAGTGGAGCCGTGATTCGTCCAAATACAGGTTGGGTTGACTCCAGCCCAACCTACTACCACTCTCAATACCCTTCTCAAGAAAGAGGCACTTTATTTGCACTGAAGCCAAACCAACAACCAAAGGGTGCCTATGAAATCTGCTTTGTGGTCCTCTATTTGACCAGGTGAACTACTCTTAATTGGAGGAACTAAGACTGGTGCGTGTAGTGCAATATGACATCATCCTCAGGAATGTATGATGACAATAGAACATCTCAAGTCTTTCTTGAAGCACCTCAACCCTTTTTTAAAAATGAATAGAGGGACATTCTTCCCATATGTCTAATTATGCTAGGATAAAGTGGGTGAGGGCTACTGTAACCTCTGGAATAATTCCATTACCACTTCAATTCCAGAGCATTTTGGTTTTGGCTTATATTTATGGACCAAAGAAAGTGCTGAGTTCTACACTTGATCGTAGCCAAAAGGCTGAGAAGCAATAGTGCTGGGTTCTATAGGCAAACATGACACGTTCATCTCTGCTTTCATATAGATGGAAAACGTCTGGGTCCTATTTTCAGTGTAAGTGTTCATTAACCTACTGTATTTCTGGGCTTGGACTCACAAGTATTCTGGTTTATTTTTATTAAAAATTTTCAAAGGAAAGGAAGAGTTCCATTTCCCCAGAGGTCAGCAGAAGCATTTTTGTCCTGTGCACCTTACATTCTCTGACATCTCATGCCAGGATTGGTTTCTGCCCACCCCACCCCTAGCTTTTCCTGTTCAACTGCTGCTTGTTCTTTGATATCTTTCTGTATAAAATGGCTCATGGTTACCTCAGCCAGTATTGATAGAGTATCATAGAACCATCATGGATATAACCTGCTTCAGTTCTCAGCTGTACCACTTAATTGGCTGGGTGCTCTAAGGCAAGGGACTTTACCCCTCCGAGGCTTTGTTTCTTTATAGAATAGGGAAAATAATGGTGCTTACCTTAGAAAATTCAACTGGATGTCATCACATATGTGAAGCACTTAAGCCGGAGTCTGGCATATTAAGTGTGTAATAAATAAAAGCCCCCTTCCCCCTCCTCCTCCTTCTCTTCTTCTTCCTCTTCTTCTTCTTCTGAAATGCAGATTTGGTTATCTCATTCTCTAGCTTATGTATCTTCACTGGCTCCCAGTTTCTTCCTTGACTAAATCCAGTCTTCTTATTAACCTGGCATCCGTTCTTTGGCCCCCAGCTACTTTTGTAGTCTTTTCTTCTATATGCTCTACTTACTGCTCCTTTACTTCTCTATCTCATGCCCTTGATGCTCCATGCCCTTCTGTCTTGGTTCTTGCTGTTCTTGACAACTGCCAGGGTTTTGATTATTTTGGCCTTTGGAGGTACTTTTCCCTCTGTCTGAAATAGCTGTCACCCATCCTCAAATGCTTTTGGATCAGTTTTATAGAGCCTTCTCTATTATATCCTCTCTAAATTTCTGCCATTCATTCATTATTTCTTTCATCCATTCATTAAGCATGTATTGAACCCCTACTATGTGCCACACATTGTGCTAGAGGCTGAGTCATTACCAGTGAACAAAACTGTAAAGGGAGAAAGATCTCAATTTTCATGGAGCTTATGTCACTAAGCATTTAATCTAAATAGTTCAGTTTGACAAATATTTGTTGTCCACCTACAATATGTCCCACATGTATACTAAGCACTAGGGGTACAAAACTGAATTAGATCTTAATCCCTAATCTCAAGGCTGTACAGTAGTCTAGAGAGAGAAAACTCCTACACAAGTCATTTCCATGCATTGTGATAAGCAATGTGATAAAGGTAAGCATGGAGTTGTGTGAAAGCATAGAGGAGGGGTATTGAGCCCAATCGTGAGGAGGAGGAGAGGGTTAAGAATGAGTTTTCTAGAGAAACGTAAAAATATTGAGTCCTGAGAGATTGAGTCTTAAAAGTAGAAGGCACAGCTGAGCAAGACATAATAGATGGAGATCTGCAGATAATTTGGAGCTGTTGTAGTTTAAAATTTAAGATACAGAGCAGGAAGAATGAAGTCTAAGGAAGTTAGGCAGGACCCGATCCTAGAAGGTGTTGTATACCAATACTGAGGAGTTAGAATTTTATTATAGTTATTTTCACATTCCTATGTGTATCAGGATGCCTTGTGGGAATTACTTACAGCCAACTAAAACCAATATATCTAATGTCCTGGCCCCATCCCAGAGCCCCTGAATCAGAATCTCTTGTGATCTGTATTTTTAAATACCTTTAAAAGTTTTGAATATACTCCAGAATTTGACTATTTTTGCTATGGGGAGCTATTATCCTTTTTTATGGCAGAGTAGTACTCCATTATGTAGAAAAATCACATCTTCTTTAGCCATTCATTAGTTGTTAGGCATTTAGGTTGTTTCCAGGACTTAGCTATTACAAATTGTGTTGCTATAAACATGGTTGTGCATATATATATCGCTGTGGTATGATGATTTTAATTCTTCTGGAAAGATACCCAGTAGTGGAATAGCTGGATCAAATGGAACCTCTAGTTGTAGTTTTCTGAGGAGTCTACATATTGATTTCTACAGTGGCTGGATCAATCTACATTCCCACCAACAGTGGAGGAGGGTTCCTTTTTCTCCCACACCTCCACCAGCATTTGTTATTGGTTGATTTTTTGATAATCGCTGTTCTTTCTGGAGTGAGATGGAATCTCAAGGTTGTTTTGATTTGCATCTCTCCAATGACTAGTGATGTTGAACACTTTTTCACGTATTTATTTACTATTTTTATTTCTTCATCTGAGAAATGTTTATTCATTTCAGATGCCCATTTTTGGATTGAGCCTTTAAATTTGGGAAGTTTGATTTTTTTTGAGTTCTTTGTATATTCTAGTTGTTAGACCTTTGTCTGAAGGACAGCTGGCAAAAATTTTTTTCCCAATCTGTGGGTTTTCACCCTGCTCTGTTGGTGATTTCTTTTGCTGTACAAAAGCCTTTTAATAGCATGTGGTCCCAAGCACTGATTCTTTGTATTATTTCCTGTGCAGTCTGGGTTCTGTTCATAAATTTTTTTCCTACCCGTACGTCTTTGACAGTTCTTCCTATTCTATTCTCTAGTAGATTTAGTGTTTCTGTTTTAATGTTTAGATCTTTGACCCACTTTGATTTTAGTTTACTACATGGTTAGAGACATGTATCTAGTTTTAGTTTTCAGCACGTGGCAAGCCAATTTTTCCAGCACCGTTTGTTAAAGAGGCTATCTTTCTTTTTTTGTTTTTTTTTTTTTTTTTTTTTTTTTTTTTTTTTTTTTTTTTTTTTTGGGTGGTGCCGGGGATCGAACTCAGGCCCTCGTGCTTACAAGGCAAGCACTCTAATCACTGAGCTAAATCCCCAGCCACCGAGGCTATCTTTCTTCCAGTGAGGGTGTTTGGCTACTTTGTTGAAATGAGGTATTTGAGTGTGTTTGCAGTTGTTTCTGCATCTTCTAATCTGTTCCACTGATCCTCAGTCTGTCTTTTTGCCAGTACCATGCTGTTTTTATCACAGTATCTTTATAGTATAGTTTCAGGTTGGGGATTTTGATGGCCCCTGCCTTGCTCCTGTTGCCCAGGATTGTTTTTGCTATTCTTGGTCTCTTCTGGTTCCAGATGAATTTCATGATTGTCCTTTCTAATTCTGTGAATTATGTTCATGGTATTTTGATTGGAATTGCATTAAATCTGTATAGTAATTTAGGAAGTATGGCTATTTTCAGTATGTTGGTTTTTTCTATCCAGGAACACCGTATATCTTTCCATTTTCTGATATCCCCTTCAATTTCCTTTTTTAGAGTACTATAGTTTTCAATATAAAGATCTTTCACTTCCTTTGTTAGATAGATTCCTAAGTATTTCATTTTTTTGATGCAATTGTGAAAGGTATGTCTTGTGTTATTTCTTTCTCAGTGAGTTTGTTATTTGTATATAGGAATGCATTGACTTTTGGGTGTTGACTTTGTATCCAGCTACACAACTGATTTAGTTATTAAATCCAGAACTTTTTGGTGGATTTTTTTGGGTCTTCTATCTAGACTATCATATCATCCACAAATAATGATAGTTTAAGTTCTTCCTTTCCTATCTTTATTCTTTTTATTTGTTTCTCTTGTCTAACTGCTCTGGCTAATGTTTCTAGAACTATATTGAATAATAGTGGTGATAGTGGGCACCCTTGCCTTGTTCCAGACTTTAGTGTGAACGTTTCCAGTTTCTGACCATGTAGTGTGATGTTGGCCATTTGCTTGTCATAGATGGCTTTTATCAGATTTAGATATAGACCGTCTGTTCTTAATTTCTGTAGTGTTTTTATCATGAATGGGTGTTGGATTTTGTCGAATGCTTTTTCTGCATCTATTGAGATGATCATGTGATTTTTGTCTTTGACATTGTTGATATGGTGTGTTACATATATTCATTTGCATAGGTTGAACCATCCCTGCATTCCTGGGATGAATCCTACTTGGTCATAGTGTATAATCTTCTTGATAATTCGTTGCATTCTGTTTGCCAGTATCTTGTTCAGAATTTTTGCATCTATGTTCATTAGGGAAATTGGCCTGTAGTTCTCTTTTTCAGTTGAATCCTTTTCTGGTTTTAGTATCAGGGTAATGCTTGCTTCCAGGAATGATTTTGGAAGTACTGCTTCCTTTTCAATTTCATTAAAGAGTTTGAGAAATAGTTTTATTAGATCATCTCTGAATTTCTTGTAGAATTCAACTGTGAAGCCGTCAGGACCTGGGCTTTTCTTTGTTGGTAGGTTTTTAATTACCTCTTTAATTTCAGTGACTGATGCTGGGTTATTTACTATTTTTTAATCTCTTGATTTGGTTTTGGTAATTCATATGTTTCTAAGAATCTTTCCTTTTCTTCAGTGTTTTCCATCTTGTTTGAGTATAGGTTCTTGATGTAAGTGCTGATGATCCTTTGGATTTCTGTAAGGTCAGTTGTGACTTCACCCATTTCATTTTTTATTGCATGAATTTGGGTCTTTTCTTTCCTTTTTTTGATAAGATTGGCTAGGGGTTTGTCTATTTTATTTAGTCTTTCAAAGAACCAACTCTTAGATTCATTGATTCTTTGTATTGTTTTCTTAGTCTCAATTGTGTTGATTTCAGCTCTGATCTTAATAATTTCCTCTTGTATGAGCTTTGGGTTTGATTTGTTCTTCTTTTTCTAGACGTTTGAGGTTCAACATTAAGTTGTTTATTTGCACTCGTTCTGATTTCCTGATGTGGGAGTTCAACGTAGTAAATTTCCCTCATAGCA
Organism: Hystrix cristata; assembly: GCA_004026905.1. Classification (NCBI taxonomy): domain Eukaryota; kingdom Metazoa; phylum Chordata; class Mammalia; order Rodentia; family Hystricidae; genus Hystrix; species Hystrix cristata. The sequence continues at coordinate 55,545 of PVJO010009483.1, forward strand.
CTGCTTTCATTGTATCCCATAGGTTCCCGTATGTTGTATTATCATTATCATTTAACTCTATAAATTGCTTAATTTCTTCTTTAACTTCTTCTGTGACCCAGCTGTTGTTCAGAAGGATATTATTTTGTTTCCATGTGTTTATGTGTTTTTTTTTTTTTTTTTTTTTTTTTTTTTTTTTTTTTTTTTTTTTTTTTTTTTTTTTTTTTTTTTTTTTTTTTGGTTTCTGGTGCCATTAAATTCCAGTTTCATTGCACTATGGTCTGATAGTATGCATGGGATAATTTCAATTACCTTACATTAACTTAAGTATGCTTTATGAGCTAGTATGTGGTCTATTTTGGAGAACGACCCATGTGCAGCTGAGAACGTGTATTCTGCTGTTGTAGGGTGCAGTACTCTGTAGACATCTGCTAAGTCCATTTCTTCACAGATTTGATTCAGTTCCAATATTTCTTTGTTAATTTTTTTGTCTAGTTGATCTGTCTATTTGTGATAGTGGGGTATTGAAGTCTCCCATTGTAATTGTGTTAGTGTTTATTTGATCTTTCATGGTCCTTAATATTTGTTTTATGTTATTAGGTGCACCAATATTTGGTGCATAAATATTAATGATTGTTATTTCTTCCTCTTGAAGTTTTCCCTTGAGAAGTATGTAATGGCCTTCTTTGTCCCTCTTGATCAGTCTTGGTTTGAAGCTCACTTTGTCTGAGATTAGGATAGCTACCCCTGATTTTTTCTGAGTTCCTGTTGCATGCAATATTGTTTTCCATCCTTTGATTTTCAGTCTATGAATGTCCTTTTGGGTTAAATGTGTCTCCTGTATACAGCATATTGATGGATCTTGTTTCTTGATCCATTCTGCTAGTCTGTTTCTTTTTCATTGGTGAGTTGAGACCATTTACATTGATGGTTACAGCTGTTATGTATTGACTTATCTTTGTCATTGGTCTTTTCTGTTGTTGGTTCTATGTTTCACCTCAGTTTAACTGCTTGCCTTACTGGTGGGTTCTTTTTATTAGTGTCCTTGTAATTATAGTTTCCTTTTTCCTTTTCTAGGATATCCTTCAAAATATTTTGTAGAGGTGTTTTAGAGGTCATGAATTTCTTCAGTTGTTCTTTGTTGTGGAAGTATCTTATTTCATTGTTGAATTTGAAAGATAGTTTGGCTGGGTACATCAATCTGGGCTGGAGATTGTTTTCTTTTAAGGCTTGAAATATTTTGCTCCAGGCTGTCCTTGATTTAAGGGTTTGTGTTGAGAAGTCTGCTGTGATTCTGATAGGTTTTCCTTTGTAGGTGATTTTTTTTTCTCTAACAATTTTCAGTATTCTGTTCTTTTGTTGAATTTCTGGAATCTTGATTATTACATGTCTTGGTGTAGATTTATTTTGGTCATGGGTAATTTGGCTTCTATATGCCTCACTTATCTGTCTGTCAAGTTCTCTTCTCATGCTTGGGAAGTGGTTGACTTACAATATGGTTTATTTATCTAGTTGTTTCTTCCCTTCCTTCTCTTCCCCCCTTCTTCCTCTTCCCCTTCTTCCATCTCTCCCTTTCTTCGAAGTACTGGGGGGTTGAACTCAGGGCCTTTGCACTGAGCTGCATGCCCAGTCCTTTTTTCAATTTCTTTAAATTTTATTTTGAAACAGAGTCTTACTAAGCCACTAAGTTGCTCAGACTGAGCTCAAATTTGTGATCTTTCTGCTCCAGCCTCCCATTTATGCTTCTATAATGTTCCCATAGGTGTGGTGACTTGAAGTAGTTTAAGGTCTGGCTTTTTTAAGCTAGCATCACATCATAAAGATAGTCCACCCAGGCATGGTGGCACATTCCTGCAATCCCAGCACTCGAGAGGCTGAGGCAGGAGGATCACCATGAGTTCGAGGCCAGCCAGGGCAATAGTGAGTTCAAGATCAGCCTGAGCTACATAGTAAGACCCTGTTTCAAAACACGACACAACACAACAAAACAAAACAAAAGATTGTCCATGTGCTGTATAGTCTTTGTATTTATCACTTTGATGACTGTAGAATTTCATTTACTACTTAGACCTCAATTTATCAAGTCACCTGTTTGGGGAGTATTTGGTTTGTTTGTACTTATTTAATATTGTAAATCACAGGATTATGATCACAATTTGTAGGTCATTTTTTTCTTCTGTGTCATTTCTTCAGAATAACTTCCCAGAGATGTTTTTCAAGTTTAATAATAAAAATTTCTTTTGTAGGAAACTAATGTATGCTTTGGGTATGCAAATAAATAGATAATTCTCCTCTTTGGTGCATCACATAATGGTAATGGTTATTTATATTTTCAAAATTAAAGCAAGATATAAGAAGTTTGTTTTATTAAAACTAGCCGTGGATCTCTTTGAAATGGAGAAAGGAGACAGAGACGGAGGGAGTGGGGGAGAGAGAGAAAGGAAATGGAGGGAAAAAAGAATGAAGACGTGTTTATTATATGCATGTACCAACTCTCCACAGTGAATGTAATCATTAGGTACCACAAACATGTACTAATAAAAATAAAGAATTAAATGTTATACAAAATAAAACTTTTTGGTCTTAAGAAAAGAAAGAAAAGAAAAGAAATGGAGACCTTAAGCCACTCATTTTTGTTTTTTGCCTTTGGTTAGAGACCTTTAGACTCTGTTCAGATGGATCCTCACTCACGTCCATTTGTCCTGCTCCTTGTTCTGTTTGCTTAGCAAAAGAGCATGGTGATTTTTTTTTTTGATAAGGTACATGTTTTGAGATGTGGAGAAACAGTAGCCCACCTCAAGAGTGACGTGCTTTTGTGTTCTCAAGAAAGCTACTTTGATTTACTATGCTGTCTGGCTAATAAAGATCTTTTGCATTTTGTTTCAGGGACAATTGGATTTTTTTCTTGCTTCTGGTTTATTTCTACAATCTACAGTGTGGTGAAAGTGGATTAAAGAATTTCTCAAAATGCTCCCGGGCACATCATCCTTGCTTTTGAATACCTACATATCTTTAAGAACATCTCTCTCTCTCTCTCTCTCTCTCTCTCTCTCTCTCTCTCTCTCTCTCTCTCTCTATATATATATATATATATATATATATATATATATATATGCTCCTAATTGCATACATTTCAAGTATACATAAATGTGAAATGTCACTGTCTGATCTCAATTTGTACGACTGATTCTATGGAAGAAAACAGGTTGGGAGACAGATTTCTTCTAAGTCAGAGTTTTCTGAAAAGATGAAAGGATTTAATTTAAAGCAGTTAGAGCAAAGGAGGCACATTTCTTTTAAAAAATTAAAGTTAGGTACACTGATTCTTCACATGAAAATCTTTCCCCCCTTTTTCTTTCTCATATTGTTCAGGGCATCTAATTTCTCCATCAGGAAAAATAGTTCCCTTGTCAAATAAATCTTATGTAAAATGGGCATCTTTTGACCTGGAGGTTGTACAAATGATTACACTTTTGTATCTGGGTGATCATTTAAAAATGTATATTGGTTTAACAGAGTTTTTGAAATATCAGATACTGCTGTTTTATTCCTCAGTTAAATCTGCACATTTTTGTATATTGGTGGTCTATTTCTGTTTGCTGTCCTTGGGGGCTGAGAATGTTCAAGACTGACATGGTTGTGTGTAGATAACAAATCTTTGGAGTCAATTTTCTTGGATTTACTTGCTTTGACTAAACAATAGTCAGGTGTTATAATTTCTAAAGTGTGGGAAATTTGTATTGCAAATATTCTTCAGGTTTGCAGTTTTGTGGGGAACAGGCATAAAATCGTACCTTTTCCTTGATGAAATTGATAGATACCGGTCTCATGTAGGAAAACATTTGAAAAATGTCTACACATACCTTCAGTTCATGAACATTCTCAAAGCTATCCTAAAACTGAGGAGTACTTGTTTCTGTGTGCAGACTTGAAAGAGATCTTATTGCCCTTGGAGGGGAGATTGGAATAAGGAGGGGAAGGGCCATAGAGCTGAGTCCTGACAGAGAGTGAGAGAGGAAGTAAGAGTTGTCTAGTTGCCTCATAGAAGAAAATATTCACTAACCACTAGTAGGCTTTGCCTGTATCAGAAGGTTCAGGGCTCTGGCTGATGGCAAATGAGCCTGGGACCTAGTGTTGAGCTGTGGAAGCAAGAGCAGCTACAGAAGGCCACAGAAAGTCTCCTGACAGTGGATTTTTCAGAACCCCGCACTTGTTTTCCACAGACTCATAATACAGGGTGGGGGCCTTAGGCCTGCCTGAGAGAAACTGCTAATATGAGGCTCAGTGGAACCCATTCCATTCCCCTCTACACACTCTGGACTAAGCAGTGGGATATCGAGCTTCAGGGAACTCTTTTCCCTCCAGGTTGGCTGCCTGATTGTTTTATCTGAGCTCCCAAAGCCATTTATTTGTATTGATAGTAGTACTGTGCTAGAGAGGTAAATTTACTTCTGCAGTAGAAAAAAGTGCCTGAATGGATAGATTAAGGTGAAGGCAGCCATATACAGGTCTCATGGCAGCCATCTTTGAACATCTTGAAAGTGTGTGTAAGTCGTTATTTAGCTTGGTTTTGGAGTGAAAAGTGAAGAACAGTACTTTATTTTGATTGAAATGGGGTTGAATAGCTCCCTGAGCTTCCTAGCTTGGGCCCATGAATACCACTTCGGAAGCATGAGGCGTGTAGTTCCTTGCACCACAACTGATGAGAGTAACAGAAGAGGAGCTACTAATAGGTCAAGTATTTCAACTCAGGAAGAACTAGGGGCTCTTAAGTTTTTAGACGTATTTGCACATCTCATCTGTGTACTGCGGTTTCATATGTTATGGCTGTGTTCAATGCATAACTGTTTTATGAAACCTCGAGGGGACACACTCCTGCTCTTCTCTTCTCCAAACCCCGCTAAGCTGGGATGAAATTGTGGTGAGTGTAGGCAACTAGGGCAGGCTGAGCTGAGGTGTGCATCCTGGGCCGTAGCAGTAGGCAGCAGGGGCTAGAGCCCAGGGGAGATGACGGGGCAGTACTGTTTCCTAAAACAAAGCCCCCTGCTCCTGCTCAAACCTCCTTGCCTTAGGAATACAGCTGGTTATTTGAGAGCCTCATGATCATCTTACTCCATGTTTATTCTCAGCCAAGCACACCCTCGCTTTTTTTTTTTTTTTTCAGTGCTGGGTATAGAACTTGGGACCTTGTGCTTGTGAGGCAAGCACTCTAACCACTGAACTAAATCCTCAGCCCCCCACCCTCGCTTTGAAATCCTTTTTTTTTTCACAGAGGACCAGGCTAATGCTTGTCTTTCGGAAAGCACTTCCTGATGACTACCCCTCCCTCCCGCTGTATACTCACTATATTAGAATATGAAATATGGGAGCCTATATATTCAGTTCTACCCTGTAGTGTAGCAAGTTGTTTCTCCTCTGCCTTCTCCATTCGGACGAAAGAGAGGGGAGGGAAAACTAGTCATGTATTTCCCTCACTGTGGTCTCAAGGAACTTGGCACAGTAATCAGATACACACATAAAATTAGACTTTATTTAGCATGTTTCTGAAGAATATACCAATGACAATGTACAGCACCTATTCAAGAAACACAAAGATTACTAAATAATACTTAGTTAAACCACAAACATAGATCTCTCTGCCTTGTCTGAGCAGGAGTCCGTTATTCTTGTCCAACAAAAAATGCATTGTAACCATTTTAGAAAAGATCTAACTGAAGTCACCCAATATATGAAACCTCAGCCTTGGGCACAGTCTCTGGGACTACTGGCCCAGGTAATGACATAGAGTCACAAATCGGATTTGATTGGGGCGTGCTGAGACGAGGGGGACAAAGTCCACCCCTTTGTGCACCTGAAGGTAAGTTGTGCCAATGGGAACTTGGCCCCGGGATTGGAGTTTGACAATCCTTTAAAAAGGCACTTTTAAATTACAAATACTTTTTTAAAAGGAAACTTTTAAATTTAAAATGTAAAGTATTAAAGAGAACTTTTATTGTCTGAGTGCATTTTTTTCTATTCTCAGTCTCAAAGTAGCACATAAAATTTGGTATTAAAAGCAGTTTAATGATTAATAAGGGTATATATATAATATACTTTTCTCACTGTAATATTTTTGTTCTCAAAATATAATAAAATTATCTCATGGTTCTCTTTTGTCTGATCTACAATTAGAATTCTCAAACACCCTGGCCATGACCCTCAGAAGAGTCATGGGCATCACCCATCCATGCCCCACTGTCGTCTCTCAGACAATGGAGCAAAGGGGACATACCAGAGCAGCCGTTTTCTGGGTTTGGGGACTGCTCTGGGAGGGAGGGAGAGTCACAATGTGGATCTGCTAGGTGCAAATCCTGTCACTTCACAGTCAGGTACTGGCTACAGGCTGGGTCTTGAAAGTGCAGCATTCTTTTTCATCCTGCTACGAGGACTCCGACAGCCTATTCAGAGGTCCTTGCTTCTTGGCAGGGAAAGGATTGTCGTCTTTGATTTTTGCTTTCTATACATTCAGTTCATGGAAAACAGGCAGACCGGTGCCAGGCGTGTTGTGGAGAACTGCCAGCGAGGACTTCAGCCAAGATGATTGGTTCACATTAATGACCAGTCATACCAGAATAAGTTCTTGCCTGTCGTATGCTATACCAGGGATTTAAGGAATGAAAGGCACCACTTCCTGCTAGCTCACCTTCGAGCCATCTTACATATCTTGTAGTATACACTTTACAAGTAAAATTTTTAAAAAACAAAGATACTATGTTCTATTTCAGAAACTGACCAAGGTGTTTGTTGCACATAGAATCTGCATGCATTTAATTAACTAACTTCACATGTACATACTACTCATTTTTTAGAATAACACTATCTATGAACACATACAATCTAATACCTAGCACCTTATCTCCAAAGAACACTTACACTTTATATACAGTTAGAGCTCACATTTAGAAGAATTACTACAAAAGTTTCACATCACTGAAACAGGACAAAAATACCAAACTTTTAACATTGAAAGTTGTAACACAGATGAAGAGGGGGGAGAAGCCACTCATATTTGAAGCACCGAACTAAAGTCAATCTTGTTTTTGACTGTGTTTTAGAGCGATACAGGAATGAATCCTGACACAGCAAACCTCTTACGAGTGTACAAGTTCCTGTGGTTTCCCCTTGGTGTGTATACTCTGAGATATGGAGGCTTTGAGAGGCAATGATGGAAATACCTAACTCCTATTGGCAACCTTCGTTTGCCTTAAGGATTCTTATCCTACTTACCAAAGAGCTGTGAACTGGTCAGTGACATGGTCAAGCTCAGTGGATTTTAGCTTTCCTATTTCTTCCTCCAGCCAGTTTTGTTGCTCGAGCAGAAACCTGCTATAAGCAAGTTGGGCATCTGTCACAGAGGAAGAGAATGTATAGAATTGGAAAGAATGTATGGCAAAGGTTTGCCTTCTTTGGGAGTTTTAGTGCATGCTCTGCTTTTCCCACTCGTGCCTCTGTCTCTTCATGCCTAAGCTCGAAGGGGCTTTGAGGGGCCAAGAGCACCAATCCAGCCCATAGAAAATAAGAGAGAGATAAGGATGAAGAGTGTTAAAAGCCACAACTGACCGTACTTTCTCTCCTTATCTTGGCCCCTGGCTAGCAGTCCACTAGTCCTTTAAGCCTTTGCCTGCTTTAGAAGGAAAAGGCATTTTGCTTGGAGAAACCTCTCCAGACAGCCTGGGGTTTGTCTTCAAGAGAAATACAGTAGAAAAGACATTATTAAGTGGATGTTTTTTTCTCAAAATACATGAGAGGCTAGTCATGAGGGAAAAAATTACAGTTCAGTAAGTCAAATTGTTATTCTCTGCTCCAACCCAATGACCCAAGTGTTTTATCTTAGAGATTTCAAATTACCAGAGGATGTGTACTTTTCTCTCCTCTGAATGGTGTGTTTCAGATACTTTTACAATATTTTTGGCAAAGTCCAAGAAAGCGAGCCTATTTTAATCACGTAAATATGTTTCCAGGTAGTACCGAAAAATTCTTCTGAAGTAGTTTACCTAGCTTAATTGGTTAATTATGTACAAAATAAGGCAATGTTAGGCATCTTATAATTTTATAGGTAAAAGATTTTCGTGTTTGTTAGCTACAGGATTGAATGTGTTCTCAAAATGTGTCGAACAGGGTGTTTTTCAGAAAAGAGGTGCCTAGCTCCTCCTAAAGCATGAAATGGCACTTTTCCTTACCTGCTGAATTTGAAGTAGGTATCAAGTCATCTCTAAATTGGATTGGAGTTGGGCAGACAGAAAAGTACCTTGAATTGCTGGTCACTCCTATGGGTCACTTCTTTCTGCTTCCATGGGCCCCAGGTCCCTGTGAGTCTCATATCTCTGGGTTTGGAAGGGATGGACGGGGAGCGGGTGAGCACACAGAGCTTCGAGCACAGGCACTGCTGAGGGGCAGCACAGCAGGGGCAGAGGGTGAGCAGGTGAAGGCAGTGGGCAGGAAGGCAGGAGGTAGGCAGGGAGCTGGAAGTGCACAGGACTTGGCAGCAGCTGTGTGTGTGGTGTCTTAGAGGAGAAGGGCCCTCAGTCACCCAAGTCACAGAAGCTCAGGGCTCGCTCGCTCCTTGCTACTGCTTGCCCGAGCTTGTTGAAATTGGTGTGTTAGTCAAAGCACCTGCGACTCCTTGGCAAACTAGATACTCTGTTATTCTTAAACAAGGAAGTCATTCCATTTAAAATCACATCATTTCAAAGTCTGGTTTGTCTGGCCCCTGTACTTTAATGGGAGTTTTCACTGCACAGATGAAGTGGCCTTGGCAAAAGAATACATCCTTTAAAAACATTTAGGGAAAGCAATTGCACATGAGGATCTTTAAGGCTAATGATGTCTTTTTTTGTGTGCTTTCAGATTTTCAATGGCAAAACAGTATGTGCAGTAAAACCTCATTGATAGTGCTTTATTCAAAATAGCGAAAAAAATTTTTTCTGAAGCAGTTGCTATCTCCAAGCTAACCAGAGGCCCTACTGTTCATTAAGAAGAAAATGTCATCAAAGTATAATGGCTTTAATTCAAAAGTCCTCTTTTCCAGTCTTATTTTCAAAAAGTCTTCATGTTGGAGAAATCCAATTTGCCAACAGAATGGACAGAGACTAAAATAGGTAAGCAGGAAACTTTAGAAGGAACTGGTGAGTCTCGGCACCCTAAAGAATGTTAAGTGTGCTGTTAGATGGACTTACCACACTCGTACAGGCTCTGGTTCCATTTGGATTTGGGATTTTGTCAAACACTTTTCTCTGATACACTTTGAAGGGGCTGAGCTTTAAAAATAAAACAAGAAGTTCAGTTTCAACAAAATATCGGAGACACTTAGGTGTGAAATCCCTGTTCCTACCCAACAACCATTTCCACTAAAAGGACAGGCTACAGCTACCTTAACTCCATTGACCATTAGGTCTTACAAGGCGATACCCCCTCCTCCACAAGAGGATGGCTCACATAAGCCATTTCTGCACCCGGGTATCCCTTAAGGGCAGGTCACTGCAGGAGTCCGGGCAATAAATTGGTATAATACATTTATGGCTATTCATTTGATTTATAATTTTTGGTAGAAAAATAAATGATTTGTGAGACTGAACTTCAGCCCAAATGCCTTGTTTGAATTACCACACAGTCCCAATTCATGGAGCTGACATGAACAGAGTTTCCATGGGCATACCGACGATGTGACAGGTCTACTGGATATTATTTGGTTCTATGCCCTCTCCTTTCCTACATTTGGGATATGACAATGTCAAGTTCCCATGCAGACTTATTCACAGCCTGGACACACTGCTGTTTACCTCTCCCTCTTGAGAAACTCGTGTTGGAATCTGTGATGAGGAAGAGCTAGAAAGAAATATATATGAGCTGGACATTCATAAAAGTGAAAATTTGAGTCTTCGTAAAGACACAGCAATCACACTAGAATGAGACTAAACTCTAAACGTGGCCATGCTTATACAAATCGGCTGGTTACCTATTTTGTTCAATTAAATACTCCACTCTCTCCCTCCACGCATATTAACAGGGAATTTCTGCATGAACAGTTAGTTGGCTATACAACTGCTTTAATTTGGTTTTCAGGGGGATCAAAACCACTGGCTTAACCATTTTTTTTGGCTCCGTGTTATTAGGTCTGTACCCTCTAAAGTAGGTATATCCTTGTCCAAAGAGATTTCAGAGTTTGAGATGTGAAAAGTCTCCCTCTGTATTTACTCTAGGGATAATTTAGATACTATAAAAGTTTTCCGAGGAGATATAATTCATCAGCAATAATCAGGATATATTTGACCTGAATGCTTTGATTTTTGGATTGTTTGGAATAGGTCAGATGTTTGCCGGGTATTATAAAACCATCCCATCTTTTCTAACTCTTACATTTCTCTCCTATATCTGAAGAAGAGCTTAAAAGCTTTAGAGAGAGCTATGGGCTGAAAAAGACGTGGGGGGATTCCTGGAGGAAGGAAAATGTTCATCCTGCCTTACTTGGCCCCATGTGGAGATCCTATTTCTTGCCTATGAATTCAGGAACACAAAAGAGATTTCAGATAGGCATCTCTCTCTTGATTGGCAGTGTGAGTTTTGCAGAACTCTGACCACTCCTAGTCGAATTTCTTTTTTTCCCCCTGGAAATACTGTTTGACCAAAAAGGTTAATCTGAAATAAAACAAAGCAAAACAAGTGACTGGAAGTGATCTGCAGCATTCCTATGAGCAAACTGATTCAATCGTGAAGGGGAAATTGGAAAATAGTTGGATGATTTCTGTGATGCTATTATTCAAATAGGAGACAGAAATTATTTTAGTGTCAATTGACAATTTTCCACTTTCATGGAGTGAGCTCAGGATTTTAGAGGAAAAACCAAACTGGTTAGCCCCCAGGATGTGTTCTCCACCTCTCTCCTTGGACTAGCTTCCTATTTCATATGTGTCCTTTGACATTTCCGGATTCCCTTTAGGGGATCCAGAAATGTTCTTGGTATTCTAAGAACACAACGCCTTTGACCTTAATTTGCGTAATAGTCTTTGCATCAGACTGTGGGGCTCTCCAGTTCTGAATGTGGCTCATACACTGATCAGTTCATCGGGATCTGCCTCTTGCGTTCTGTGGATGATTTGGTCCGCTGCGTTTCCTTCACTTGATCATTAAGCCTCAGCCCATAAACTCCTGAGCCAAGGGCCAGATAGTCTTTAAGTCCGCAGGCATCATCTTCCCTTTCCCTCAGAGCTAAAGCTGGTGTGTTGTAACCCTGGGGAGAAAGGCAGAATACCAAGCACAGGTCCAAAATAGATAGCCCTTGTTGCTTTAAGAAATTTAGAGCCTAATAATTTTCTGGGGGAAACTTTTCAGTCAGAATCCTCAAGTCCGTGCCTTGAGGGGGCATACCTTTAAGGAAAGAACCCAGTTCCCAAGTCTTCCAACTATTTATCTACCTTGTGGTGAAAAAGGATTTGTGTGCAGCGCCTTTGCCTGAAATGGAATGGGTTGGCATTAATGGGAGTGTGGGTGCCCACCGAAAAGAAAGCTGCTCATATTTATGTCTCGTGGACAGTGCAAGGTTTGCATTAGCACTGACTTCAAGGCGAAGTAGCAGAATCATGGGAGGGGACGATCTTGCCTTCGGTTCCTCCCTCTGAACCAGCTTCGCTTCCACGCACATCCGGGTGGCTACCTTCTTCTCTTGGAGGCTTTTCCTTGCAGAAAAACCTCTTCAGCATATCCTGGATTTCCTTCTTGATGGTCTTGTGCATGTACCCATAGATGTAGGGGTGAATACAGCACTGCAGGAAGAAAAGCCAGATTATTATCGTGATCACCCACTGGGGCACTTTGGTTTGGACATCCACCCACACGGCCAGGACTGCTAGAAAGCAGTAGGGCCCCAGGGACAGCACATAGGAGAAAATGATGAGAAAGATCACTCTAGCAGCCTTGCACTCATAGCACCTGGGCAGAGGAAGGCGACTGTTGCTGTTTCGACGGCTGGGTGGGAGGCTTTCTGGGATGTTCACTGCTTCGACGTCACCCTCACTGAAATGGATGTCATCCTCACCGAACTCTATGTCATCTTCGCCCAAGTCGATGTTGCACTGCTGGACCTCTGTGCGATGTTTGTCCACCTTTGAGCTGCTTTCCTTCACTTTCTTACCTTCCCAGCTGCCAATACTGACCTGCTCGCTGCCCTTGGCCTCCACGATACACTCACTCATCTGCACGCTTCCTTCCTTCCCCTTCGTGCTGCCATCCTTGGCTTCCATACAGTGCTCTTCTGCCTCTGAGCTGCCCACCTTGGCCTTGACCTCACCTTCATCCTGGTCATTGAACTCACTCTCATCCTGGAACTCATCCTTCTCTGCTCCCTCTTCATCCTCATTCTCCACATGGTCCTTGACCCGCACCTCCAAGCTGTGGCTCTTGACACTGTACAGCAGGGCATGCTGCCGCCGGGCTGCACTGAACACCACAGAGTAGCAGGCGATCATGACAACCAGGGGGATGACAATGAAGGACACCACGCTGAGAACTGTGTAGCTGGGGCTGGACCCCCAGATCATGGAGCAGAGGGCGTTGCGCTCATCGAAGCCAGCCTGGCCCCAGCCATAGAGTGGGGGTGTGCTCTGCAAGAAGGCCACGATCCAGGTGCCATAGAGGAGCATGTAACCACGGCGATGGGTCATCTTGGATGGGTAGGAGAGAGGGTGAATGATGGACAGGTAGCGATCTATGGACACCACGACAATGGTGTTGACACTGGCAAAGGCGAACAGGTGAGTGAGGCTAACTAGGGCTGTGCAGAAGTGGCTGTTGAGGGGCCAGAAGAGAGGCATGGAGGTGGCCACAACCCAGGGGGCCACAAGAGCAATCTGCAGTAGGTCGGTGACGAGGAGGTTAAAGACGAAGCGGTTGGTCACCTGCAGGAGCTGTGGCTTGCGTTGTAACACAAGCCCCAGGACTACATTACCGACAAAGGAGATGGCGAGAAAGATGAGCAGCACGGTGGACCGGATGATGCCGTGAGCCAGGCTGATAGGCATTTTGGAAAGGGGTATGCACGCCTGGGTGTTGTTGCTCTCGTGCGTGCTATTGGTGCAGGTGGGTGCCATGGTGGGCAGGCGAGAGACAGACAGGAGGCCGACCCAGTGCGGGCACCTGCGAGCAGCGAAGGGGTGACGGACCCGTGTACAATGTGTGCTGGGGACAGAAGAAACACGTGGGCAGGGTTAGTCCCTCCGCAAGAGTAGAAGCCTCGGTGCCTGCCTGCCCAGCAGTACTGCTGTGGGACCCATCCCTCCCACTGTGTGCAGCCGCAGCCGCAGCCCAGGCAGTTTCTCTGGCTCTCTCTATCTCTGTTTCTCCGGGCCTCTGCCTTTCTCTTTGCAGGTCTCTGTCTCTCCTGCCTGTGTGTGCTCACAGCCTCTTGGCGTCTCCCACACTATGTCTGGAGTCAGAGTTTTGGTCTCTCCTACTGGCACACGCACGTGCACTGTTTGTACCTGCTTGTTTACTAGCATAGATATTGGTCTCTGCAGCGTCTTGCAAAGGCACTTTCTATGTCTCAGAGTGTATGTGTCTCTCTGTTTCCTCTGATGCTTTCAGCCTTACCTCTCACCACCCCCCATCTGTTTCTATTTCTCACTCACTAGCTCCAGCATATTCTGCCCCCTCGGTGGGTTGCTGTATCTTGCCTGTTACTGCCCCCCCCCCAGTTTATCTGTTTCTCAGTCACTGTATCTCTTTCACTAGTGCACTTTTCTCTGGAGCTGTGTGTGTGTGCGC